>BOSO01004239.1:0-36504 GCA_018403395.1 Gorsachius goisagi
CCCCCCTGGGCAGCCTGTTCCAGTGCTCTGTCACCCTCAGAGTAAAGAAGTTTTTCCTCATATTCAACTGAAACCTCTTGTGTTTCAGTTTGTGTCCATTGCCCCTTGTCCTGTTGCTGGACACCACTGCAAAGAGACTGCTTCCGTCCTCCTGACTTCTGACCTTAAGATATTTGTATGTGTTGATAATGTCCCCTCTCAGTCTCCTCTTCTTCAGGCTGAACAAGCCCAACTCTCTCAGCCTTTCCTCATAGGGGAGATGCTCCAGTCCCTTTATCATCCTCGTTGCTCTCCTCTGGACAAATTCCTGTTTGGTGGATGGGGTGGGGAAGGTCAAGTTTTGTGTTTCTATTCATCATCCTGTAACTGAGGCCCTTCAGGGTGAGCCATCGTGTACTTAGGTAGCTGGAACCAGATGTAGTAACAATCTGTAATCTTGTGCTGAAGTGTCCTTTATGATGCCATTTGATCTGCCAAAACAGTCTGAGGTTTTGCTATTGTTTCTCCCATTCTTCCCTAATATTCTTCTCAGCGCAAGTTCTTATCATCAAGCAGAGCTCAGACACATTCAGGCATCGTATTTGTTATGCCCATTTTATTAATACTGATTTTTGTCTGTGATTAATTCCTGCAGTGCTGGTGCAGAAGCAAGCCTGGAACTGGAACTTTGTTGTTTCATGCCATCTATTCTGCTTACAGCTGCCTAACCTTGACAAAATAATTAATGTCAAATCCACGGATTGTTACTGTTCCAAGGCTCGTGTTTATTTCTCTTTAGATGAAAGAATATACTGGCTGATGTGAACTTCTGTGTGTTATGCATTCTTATCAGTACCATCCCTCATACAAGCACAGACAACGTGCATTTCATTACTTTGTACTTCAACGTTACAGCCTTCCTTAGAAACTGATGCCTAAAGTTTATTAATTTAGACTTTGTCAAGAAAAATGGGTTTTGGAGGAGTATTTGGAGAGGTAAGTTCAGAAAGATAATACTGCAGCTTTACATCTGTGGACTGAACAATCACAAGCACTTTCCTTTATGTTATTTCCAGTTATTGGTTTCTTCTAAGCCAAGGTAATTCAGTACAGTCACTCAAAGAACTGTTTCCCTTACAAGTAAAAATTCCCATCCCTGTATACAGACTCAGAAAACTCAGATGAAATGTAGTCTAACTGCAGTCCAACATCCAGGCATTTCATTCATCCAGGCTTATGGACTGAAGATGTTCTCCTGAGATTGTCCAGGTACAGCACAATTAGTTCAGTGGAAGCTCACAAAGTTGCCAGTTGCAATTGTACTCCCTACGTAAGCGACATTCTTGCAGCTTGTACTGAAACTGAGTAAACCAAACGATCTGAAAATGTAATGAGGTCTCAAGGACTGTTGATTGTTTGCATTCGTACGGCTTAACGGGTGGATATCTTCTTGAACCTTTGCCCTGCAGAAAATCCATCCGCCTGCATGAAACACGCCTGTGTTTCACATCCACTGACAGAGATGTGATTTATTTGTTTGTTACAGACACAGAGACCTGTGATTATGGCTGGCACAAGTTCCAAGGACAGTGCTACAAATACTTTGCTCATCGGCGTACATGGGACACGGCTGAAAGGGAATGCCGTCTCCAGGGAGCACACTTGACAAGCATCTTGTCTCATGAGGAGCAGATCTTTGTGAACCGTATGTACTGTTAGGATTCCTCTAAGAAAGAGCAGGCACTGATGGTTTGGAGCTAGTGAAATATCCTCCTGATCACTCAGCTTTTAATCTCCATCTTAAAATACACTTTCAGACTGTTTAAAAGGCACACTTTGTGTTCTTCATGTTTACTTTTGCAGTCAATGCAAGTTCCGTGTCATTATTAAGTTATTATTTGTTACACAAAAAAATACTTTGTTTTTGAGGAAGAGAACACAAACTATTGTTTTGGCATTGAAATTGGTGAAACATTTTCTTGTGGAGGGTTTAGATTCTTTGTGCACCTGACATCAATGACCATGCTGCCCTATGTTGTATTAGATAGGCATAAAAAAATAGTTCCTGTATGTTGTGGTGCACAATCTAGACAACACTGGTCACAGCCTAACCAAAACTTGAAAAATTGAGATTGAATTATGTGCTTTTATTATTTTAATATTAATTCTTTTTTTTTTCTCCCCCTCATATGCGCCTAGGTAGGAAACTAATCTGTTTTCTTTGAGAGATGCCATCAGGAGGGGAGAGACAGGATTGTTTAGATGAGAATCTGCATTTTTATAGACATCCCAAATTAAAATTGAAAAGCTGAAAACCAGCCTGTAAATAGTTGTTTGCATAATAAGTAGAAGAATCTTAAGAACAGGATGTCTGATTCATTCTGTGCAAATTCTTTTTATTTTCTTTGGTGATATCCCTTCCATTTATGGCAAGGTTAATAAAAATATCTTTCTGATTCCTTAGGTATTGGGCATGACTACCAGTGGATTGGCCTCAATGACAAGATGTTTGAGCGTGATTTCCGCTGGACTGATGGTAGCCCACTGGTAAGATGCCTTTGAAATGAAATCACTCATTCATTTCTTTTTGTGGTGGGTTATCAAATTCCCACCAGGGAAGCTGCATGAAAAAACGCAGTCACTAAATATGCACCGAAGCAAACAGCTAGGAAACTCTTGTTTTGGGATAACTACTATTTTGTGGTAAAGTTCTAAAATCTTATTCTTAGTTCTTATTATTGTATATGTGGGAGCTCTCAAAGCTTCCAAACAGAAAAACTCAAAAAGTCTGAGACTGTAGTTTAAGGGTCTCTGCTGGAGCTGGTTTGTGCTCTTCTGGTCTCATGCAGGGTCACACGTGTGGCAGTTCTCCTCTCCCTTCCGTATATGGATGCATTTTTTGGATGAGGATGTGGCATTCAAGCTCCCGCATTCTCTGGGTCTGTGAGAGTGCACAAAGGACCCTCTCATGTATTACTGGAGATAGTTCTAATCCGTATGGCAGCTCTACAGCTAGGATGGAGAAGCAGCCATCCTGAGGTGGCTCAGGAGGCCTGTAACCAATAATCTGTCCATAAAATTTTAAGATGCTGTTGATACCTCTCATTGCCTTAAAACAAGAAGGAAAATCAGCAGAAGGAGAGGGAGAACACTCTCTACCCACCTTTAACTAACCTAAATCAAAGAGCTGATGGCTGCAGGAAATGATTGAGCTCTTTCCAATTCAAACCAGTCTCTTTTATAAAAGGGACAGGTGATTTATTGCTGTTTAACACCCACTGAAGAACATTACATAAAATAAACCAGAAAATGGTTAAGCTTATTATTTTCCTTTCCAGTTGTGAATTCTTCTTCAAGCAGAAAGCATCTGGACACACATATGCACACGCTCACACATGCACGCAATGATCATTGCTGCATACCATGTGGCTACAACTTATGTAGAAAGACACCTGGGGCAAAGCAGGCTTCATTTATTACCATTTCATGTAAATAACCAGAGTTCTAAAGTCCTCTAAAAAGACTTGTAAATAAGCCATTTCTTGGGGAAACTGCCATCTGTGGCAGGTGACAGCACAGTGGGGAGGAAAAAGATGATGAAACTTTTTGTTGCCTGACTGATTGCTCAGTGCATCTCTGGTGGTACCAAATGCACCTGTTTGTGCTTGGACCCACAAAGTCTTGCAACATGTAAGCAGAAGAGTTTCATTTCGTTGTTTTCTCTTGCCTATCCTCATGTATTTTTGGGAGCACAAGATGGGCCACGGCTTTGAACTCTACTCATTCTGAATGAGTTCATACTCTGTCTCCTCATATGGCTTCTTACATGACCCTGACAGTAACAGGCACCTTCTGAAGGTGGTTTAGGTTTGGTCAGAGCTTGGGGGTGGTCCAGGCTGTCTGCAGTGGCTGATCAAGGAGCCTACACCTCACTGACGGATCTAAAGTTAGGTGAGATAAATTTTGGCATAAATGTAGTACATGAAGGGGCAGCCCATCTTACACTGGGAAGTGTAAAACAAGATACATGCTCACATAGTCCAAAGACAAATCTGGTATGCCACCGAAAGATGAATTCAAGGAAATTAAAATTAGGACTGAGATTCTATTTTTAAATAGAGGCTACTGGGCAAATGTGGTATTACATTTTTACTTTAATTTTCAGTTTTAAGAAATGAAGATACTCTAGGAACAGAATTAAGACCATCTGTCCAACAGATTGCTCTTTTGATTGATCTTTTTTCCACTTTATTTTTCTTTCTTTTTAACAACTTCCCTCTGTCTCTTCCTTTGGAAACAATTTAGGTGTCTCTTGAAATAATTTATATTCATTGCTTCAATAGCTTTCCCTCCTAATTTATTCCATATGGTTTCAGGATACCATGGTTCTGAGCAGCTTCCCCATTTGCTCCTTTTCCCTAGTTTTTGACTTATTTTTCATACTTTCTAACTACTCTTTTGGTTACAGTGATTTATTGCTTCTCTAGTAATTAATAGGAACAATAATATGATTAAATATATGCATCAAATATATTTCCTTGATGGTGTCTTAAAATTCCAATTAATTTTGATAATGTGTAGTTCAAAAAATTACATCATTTATGTATTTGCAGGTGAACAGTAGTCATGATGGCGTTAAATGCATTAATATAATTTGTGATCATAAAAATAAGCATTATTACATCAACACTCAGGTTCTAACTTGAATTGCTGAGATTAGAGGAAGTTCTTGCTTATAGCCAAAATCTAAATAGCCTTCTTGTGTTTTACATATCAGGGCACAGCTCTAATTCAGCTGTTTCTAACTTTGTCACCCAGCTCCATGCTTTCTCCAAGATAACATTATCTATCTACAACTCTGTTCAACATTTCTGGCACAGAGGAAAATTTGTGAAGTTTGCTGAGAATTCCCCTGGGTTTTCTTAGAGATACTCCAGCTCTTAGATAGACTGTACATCTACAAGTGACATACATTCATCTTTATCTTGATACTTGTTTGAATTTTCTCCCCATAACAACTTGGTTTAATCTGAAAATCAGTCTTACATGGTTTTATTAGGTTTTGGATTAAAAAAAAAAAGTTCTGATACTTGACAGACTTAAACAAAAAAGCAAATGAACAACAGCAGCAGCAGCAAGACATGTTGTGGATGGAATTGTTGGCCCAGTGCTGCAGTTGACCCAGTATTGCCCAGATGAAAAAGCTGTGATACATTTTAGTGATTTTTCTTTCACATGACTTTTCCTTCTGAACCAAAATAACCCCCTGGAATTGGGAATCATTGAAACACAGGCTCTACCGTTGGAGATTACGGAACAAACTTTGGATTACTTCTGTGCTCGTTTTCCATGGACATAAGGAAACCCACAACTTAAATATTCAGTATGTTGAAAAGAGCTCCTTTGCCAGGTGTTGGCATGTATTTTATTAGCAGTTTCTGGAAAAGGCATCAAATACCTTTTTTTTTTCTTTGCACCTAAAAGGTATTTCAACCAATGAGTTCAATGCAAGGAAATCAGTCATTTTTTGACATTTCAGCTCATGCCAAATTGTGTTTTTCCAGATTTTTCTGAACTGAAGTACCAGCCACCATTAAATATGATAGTTGGACAAAGCACGTACATGATTTCCTTAGTGAAAACCAACAAACGTACTTCCAAGTGCGCTGCACATTATTTCTAACTACAGTGAGCTATTGAATGCACACGCCCACCTTAGCTATTTTTTGTGGACTTCATAGTCATATGCAGCACTGGCATATAAATCTTGTGCTGTCTCATTTCCATTGGCTCCCAAAATAGGGGGGGGGGGGCTTTTTTGGGCACACTTCTTTTCAGTTCCTGTGAGATGAGTGTGATAATCGGACCGTTGTCATTGGCCTGGTAATGTGAGAAAGCTTGAATTCTCAGAGGAGGTGGCAGAAATTTCCCTTACTTCATGAATCAGTGGATGATAATTTCAACAGTCAAATAAGTAAGGGCCATTCGGTTTTCTGTGCAGCATCTAGATGAGATCAGTTCATGCTCCTTCAGTGGGATGGGAGGTTTGTTTGTTTTTTAAGGCATGTGGGACATGCGACCAAGATTTTTAACAATTGAGCATACAGAATTAAGGTTCTTACTGGGAAAACTACACTGAACCTAGAGTGCCCCTGACAAGTTCACAACCCTACAGAAAACAGGGACAATTATTTAGGTGCCTCGTAGTGAACTAACTATAGTCAGCCATTTTTGATATCTTGGCATTCTTTTTTTTTACCCCCTGTAGACAATACTGGCTGTTGGCGATTCACCAAAACCAGCAGCAGTCAAAAATGCCCCTCTACTCCTGTGCATGTTTTTCATGTATGAACTGGAATTTATATTCAGCTTGCAAAAATAATGCCAATAACCAAGTCTTGGAATAAATGAGGAGTGATCTTGTAAATACATGCTCTGATTCTCAGAGTTCCTCAAGGAAAATGTTGGTGTCTTGAATAACGAAGCAAATACAGCCAGATTCAGTGAGAAAGCAAGGAATACTATATAAAACTTTTTGGCCCACATGACATTTGTCCATATCTGTATTGAGTCTACCTGTTTTCCATGACAAGAATGCTTAAGACAAGGAAAATTATGCTAACAAAATAGAAATGGGAACACTCCTAACTCATAGTATTGTGGTCTCTGTTCCTGCAAAGAGAACTCGAGGAGGCTTTTTGATCTACCCCACTGAAGTGTTTGAAGCATAGTTATCTATGTGTTTTTAGGGGATTTTGGCAGGTTTATTCCTTAATTATAAAGTGGTTTTTAATTTAAGACTGCTCAGCAGTTTCCTGCCTTTCAGGCGAAATGTCATAATCTTATGCAATGGATTGGGTTGTGTAGATAAACTCTCACCACCTCCTGGTAAAAGACACCTTTTCAGCATGCTGTACCCACTACATCCCAAACACAGACTGTGCTTGAAAAGTGCAAAATAACATGAATAAAGTAGTTGGGTTACACTTCTCATGTCCTAAAGTTTAATTGTCAGGCCAGGTGCTACTTTTCCATAAACAAATTACTTTTCAGGTAACTGATATTTCATTATGCTGAATTTTGTTGGCCAGGCCAATTTGCTTATCTTTGCCTTTTTTTTTGCAATTTCTTTAAAATACAGATTGGAAGCTTCTTGGCTATGGTCAGAGAACATCTTCAAAGGAGCTCCTTGGCTAAGCTTAGGCTACCTTGTCCAATATGCATAACAAAATAAGCTATAATTATGCTAAACTGTGGAATCTATTGCTGGCCACACGTATAAATCTAATTTGTTCTGATTTAGTCTACTGTTTCCGTATGGCAGGAAGCAATCTTTTCTCATCTACAATGTGTTCCTGCTCTTTCTTTTTTTTTTTTTTCCTTTTCTTTTTTTGTTTTTGAAAGAAAGGCTTTTTCAGCTTTTCCGGTGGTTGGGAGAGGTGGATTCCTGTTCTGGAACCGATGGGCCACATGAAAAACACTTTGGCAACAGCAGTCGTTCCCTTTTTATATCAAGGGAAAAGAGTTGATTGCAGCTGTGTTAGTGCAACATAAAAAGTGAATGCTCTTTCAGGAAACCTAGATCCTCACTTGTGGTGCAAGTTCAGTAAGAGTTGGAGATTAGGGGCCACTGCCACAAGCATGGGCTTGGAATACCAGCAACATCCGAGATCGCATGGATTAGCAGGAAGGGAATTTGAAAGCTGCAAACTTAAGCGCATCTGTCTAGTCCCTAACTTTAGATAATTTGTCTCAAAGGTGAAGGTAGTGAGAGCAGGTACTGAAGTGTGTCCAGAGAACTCACAGCACCTCAACATTTTTAGAGCTTTGTTATTCATTACTTCCTGAAAATCAAGCCAATATCTGCTCAAGACATTTCAGGTATGATTACATTGACAGATGCAAGAGGCAGAAGAAAATAATATAGTATTTTAAAGAACACTTTTTGTTAGGTCTGCTTTTCTTCTATTGTGGTGTAGTTATAAGGCTGTTCTGTTGGCATTTGGTGTGGGAAAGTATTAGTTTTCCTCTGATTTACATTCTACACAAGAATGAAAATGGCTATATGTAAGACTTTGTTGACATTTAAAAAATTACAGAATCGAAATTATTCTTGCACTTTCCTTTAGAATTTTCGCCCAGCATTTCTGTGATAGTGAACAACTCTTTAAGGATGAATCGTGGACAATCTTCATCCCACAATTATCATAAAAAGCTCTAAGCAATAAATACAAATACATTTGGGAAAATCACAGTGATAGACGAGAAGAAAGCAAGGCCTAAAAACTCACACATCTATGTGAAAAGAATTCGTCCATGCCTATTTGGATCTTTGTATGCTTTAAATTTGAGGTAATACAAACTACAAAATAACAAAACCTACATTATCAATTGAGACATTTAATAATTGACTTGATCAAAGGAAGAGTGAGCATAATGTGACATTTGAAAATATCTTAGGGAAATTGAATTTAAATAATTCACTTAGGTCTGTGAATAGTAACTTTTACAGCTGTAAAGCACACCCATCCAAATAGAAAAAACCTGGTGTTGCTTTTGGCAGCTTCTCCATTGTATTTGGATTGCTGGTGTTTCACTGTTAAGGACCCTTGTGAGCGGGCACAGCAGTAAAGGAGTCCTTTGGAGCTATTCATGTTATGGATTAAGCGCATATAGCTACTTGGGGTTGTGCCTTGGGCCTCCCTCTCACAAGGGGAGTTATTCATATCCTTTGGAAAATGCTGTTGATAATTAGTGCTTTGTAGGGCGGTGAGCTCACTCCCATTACATAAGATTAGTGCTGTAATAAGGAGCTGGCTAGTGTCTGTGGCCAGATTGTCTGTCACTTGGAGAATGCTGCCAGCTAGGAAAGTAATGGGGCATATTGCCACTTTTAAAACGGTCCAGAGACTTGACGTTAGTTTTTCTTCCCTTCGGCGTAGGAGCGTTTATGCTTTGTGTTTTGCAATGCTGGACCTCAGGTTGTCAGTGTTAGGTAGCTACATTAAAAAAAAAACAAACAATAAAAAACCCAACAGAACAAAACAGAAGTTTAATCCTGACAAAAACAAAGCCCTCTCTTTTCCTTCCTTTATTGGTCACTGAATCAAATGTTTTAACCTGAGCAAATCTATAACTGCACCCCTCTCAGAAAGAGTAACTTTACTGAACACAAAACCCTTCAAAAGGCATGGAGTATTGTAGGGAAGGAGCCTGCCTCTGAGGGTTAAATAAAGCAAACAAACTAAAAAGTACTGTAGTCAGCTGCAAACAAAAAGCTCATTGTGCCAATGTCCCACAGGATCCTTGGAGAAGGAGATTTTAAATCTACCAAATGTTTTGGTTTTGTGCTGCAGTCAGTCATTACAGCCTCTTTTTAAGATGCTCATTTGACCTGCATTTAAATGGAGGAGAACTATATAATGTTATTAATGACAGGTATATTTTTAGTTCAGTATGTCGTAGGCAGTAAGGAGGGCCTCTTGGACAAAGACCTTTTTTGTCTCATTTTTACCAGGGGGGTCAGCAGTTACTTCAGAACCTCGTTATGGTTGGCTCTGGGCTAAAACTCTTGGACAGCTTCAAACCTGCAGTAATTGTTGACATAAATGACAAAGTGCAGGATTTTCCTTTTTTCAGTGGCTCTTCTGGTAGTTTTGCACAAGATTAAGTCATACCGCCCTCAATTTGCATCATGTTGATAATACATAATTATGTTAGTGTGACTCCCAAAGAACTTGTATTATACCAACCAACATTTAACACCCTACCATACTTTTCTTCCACAGTAAAACACCTGCCCATTAGCAAGATAATTTCACCAGCTCTTTGCCACCCATTTTTCAGTCTCTGTACTAATGTGACTTCTGAAAGCCCAGCACACACAGTATACCCATGAAATTGAACTATACAGTGTGTAAACCACGATGAAAGTAATTACTTTAAGAAGAGTTGGTACAGCGCAGTTAAAAGTGAATGGAGTTGTGTCCACTGGCTTCATTTAGCTTTCAAAGAGTTAATAAAAGAGATATCTTTCCTGAATAATTATTGTCTTGGAACTACTCAAAGGCAGCATGTGTACTCGGTAGTGAGTAGACATTGCCATCTAGTGGGAGCTTCTTGCCATACTTAGTGGTTTCTGCTTCTCAAGGAAAAGTTGGCATACTATAGTATTGTTTTAAAAAAAGTCAAAGAGCTAGTCATCTGCTCCACCGCATGCTCAACTCCCCCCCACAAAGATAGGATTGGTAGTGCTTTTATGTTTCAGCTTCATCAGCTAGCCTTTTTCACTTGTTTCATTTGTATTCTTTAGATTTCTTTCCCAAATTATTTATTTTTGCATAGATCTTCCTGCTTATTCAAACTGCAATCAGTGCTTGTGGATATTCATGGGTATACATGAATGCATGTTATTCAGTCCTTTTTTTTGCAAGCTGTTGCATAGGAAATCCAAGAGTTTTTCAATACATCCCACTGCTCTGTTACCAAAAAATCCTTTCAAGTGAAGTGTCTTGCAAAGGTCCTTAGCAAAGCTCCGTCTGGGAGTTTGTCTTGCTCACAGTGTGACTCTGTAATGGGGAGTGTTGGGTGCTTGCCTAATCCAAATCCTGCCAGTTTCCCAAATCCCATGCAAATAAAGCCCAGACTGAGGGCTTGAGGGAAGCCGTTTAACTATGATCTAAAAAATATCAGGAGCTTGACATGTCATTTTTGTGTGTACTTGTAGGTAAGCTTAAATATAGCAGTTGTCTTCAAATTGACTAGAAATTCTCCCAGCAAAGATTTACCAACACACTTAGGTTGGTCTCTCATTGAGCAAGTTATTTTAGCCTGTGTCAGAATTATGCATGTGATCTACCCTATGGAGCTGAGGGCACCACCTATGTTTTTAAAGCAAGGTATATGCTTAAGCACTCACTGAATGGAGTTTTTTATCTCCTGAATGCTTTTGGTGAGGACTGTCAGACTGCTCCCATTCATAAAATTAAACAGAAAAATCCTTTGCAGGACCAGGGTGAAATTAAATGAAACAGAGCCTGTGCTGTAAGGTAATTTCTTGTCTTAACTAATGTATAAATGCATTTAAATACTAGGTGAACTTAACGGAAGTATTTCAGACATTGCCAAATCTTCACAGTAATCTGTTTCATTTTTTTCTATTGAAAGGAAATTCAATCCCTTTCAAACTTCCCATGAGTGTCTCATGTAACAGAATCAGTGCTGTATAACAGCATGAGCCACAAACGAGGGTTTTCGGAACTGATCCATACACTCATTGTAACCTTGTGCTGATCTTGCTGTAGTTCAGCCAACCTGAAAAAGCAGGTAATTGATGGGGCTTACTAAAAGTGAGATGAAATTTTTAGTTAAACTATACAATTATAACAGAACCTCCACAGCAAGGGACCTGTTCAGGGGTTTTCCTGATAAAGAACTCTAAGAATCTGTCTGCTATTGTGAAAAAAAGTGTATTCTTATTCTTAGCAGAGTTGGCGTTGGGGGCAGGGAGAAGAACAATAGCCAGTAAACTTTGCAGTGGTGGTTTCAGCTTGTTTAGTGTTAAAAAACAGGCAGGAAATTTTGCTTCACTTTAAAATGAAATGTCACAGAGAGGATCCAGTCAGCCAGTCCCTACATCTTTCCTTGGGTTTTTGGTTTGCCTCATTAGTCTTGCATTAAGAAGCAATCAGATAGGGAAGCAGCCAGAACAAGAGAAAATAAAAATCACATTGGAAATTACAAGTGCCAAAAAGTGCCAAGACAGATTTGTACTTTAAGCTTATTCAAACATGCTGGAAACATGCTTCCTTTTCCCAGAAGGAAAAGCATTAACCCTGCAAATCTAAATAGATGTATTTCAAGTAAATTATTTCCTAGCTTTAGTTACGTACAAAAGATTATTGGCCTTCAGACAATAAGGAGGTCAAGCAGTAATGTTTTGTTTGCATCAGTAGTTTATTTTGTTGTGCTTCATTAAACACGGTGCTTGTTGACTATTTTGGAATGCAAAATCCAAGCGATTGATCTCAGCCACTAGGTGTGCCTTTTGGAGGCAAAGAAAAGGCTGAAATTTCCAAATGAGTGTCACAAACCCCAGATACTGCTTATTCACAGGTTCACCTTGGCAGTGCAAACACCTGAAAGAGCTGAGAGGATTACTCGTTAATAATGAAATTAGTCCCTCAAATAAGGCTGGTTATCTGGTAATTTAAATAACAAATCTCCGACAAGGTAGGATGTTGTTCATGATGGGAAGGCTATGCTCATTCAGTTTAATTAGCAGCCACCTGAATGAGAAGAAGTAGTGACTAGCTAATAAAGTTAGCTGGTTTACAGCCCTTGCTATAATCCCGGCTTTCTTAGATTTAATTTATGTGAAAAGTCAGCCTGTCACCCAACTGGCAGATTATGGCTGTGAGTTAATTCAATGCCGTATAAGGAAATCCTCCCCAAAAATGTGGAACTTAATAAAACGTCTTCATGGGCGTTTGTAACCACCATATCCAGGCTCCTCCTGTGAGGCAAGAGAATACATTGTCACTGTTTTGCAGGCTGGGAATCAGCCAGCCAAGTGCATTGTCTAATACCACGTAGGAAGCCTGAAGAACTGAACCCCATCTCAGCTGCAGCTCTAATCCACAGACCCTCTTCTAACCCTTTTTCTGCAGGAAAATTTTCAGTGCTTTTTAGCAGAGAAAGCTAGAACAAGTAAGCAAACAAAAAAAATGTATCAGCATGGACTTTGGTTTCAACAAAGTAAACCTGTACAAGAAAGATTAATTAATTAGTACAGTATAATTAAAGGCATAAAGAGCATAACAGGAGCTCCAGTTTTCAGTCTGAAATGATGGCAACACAGACTGGTGGTATGGCTCCCAAATGACCAACTGAATGTACAGGGACCAAATTCCTGTCCCCAAAGCTAGGTCCTGACATTATGTGATTACACAGAAACCTCATTTTTTGGATTAAAAACCCCATAATGGATTTGAGAGGTTTGCAGGGTGGGTGGTGCAGTGGCGTATGCCTGAGCCTCAGATGTGTGCTTCCAGCCTGCACTCCCCTGCATTGCTTTGAACTTCCCTCTCCACAGCCAACATGCTTCATAGCTGGAGGAGAAAAGTCTAGTGGGCCAAACCCCCTTTGAAGTACATTTTGAGGCATGTACATAATTAAGTTTATATGTCCTAAAATGAATCTGGAAGTGCTTTGCATTTTAATCCAGGGGAAAACTTCATGTGTTACAGTAATGTTGCTTAAAAACCAGGGTAGTAACAGTTTTTAGGTCTCCCTGTGCAACCACTCAGTGTAAGTATTTCTGCTGAAGAATAGAACGGTTGTTGCAGCTTTTCTTCCATGTATTAACTTAGCATTTGAATCTATTTAGGTTTTCAGAAACATGTCTTATGTCTCATGAATGCAGATAAGAGTATTGCTAACGATGTCGATTGAAGTTTGGTTGCTGGCAAAAGGATGTCTTGAGTTTTATCAGTTCAAACACGGTGCTCCTTAGTGTGGTTTCAATGGTCTGCTGAGACAATAAGAGTTTACATGGAGATATAACCTAGCAGCAGGGTGTCTGGATCAACGCCAGCAGTTTTTGGCTTGTCTGTGAATATGGCTGATCTTTTTTGGACATGATCTTAAAAACCAAACAAACCTGAATGGTACACGTTGCCAAGGAACTAAGTTAATTTTTTTTTCTTTTTGAACAACATAATTTTCTAAAAGACCGTAATGCTTTGAAATACAAGGATCTTAAATGACTTAGCCACTTCAAAAAGGGCATAACGTTCAGGTTATTTTGAACAGTGTTTCCCAACAGAATAATTATGACCTGAGTGTCTTAGATGCTTACTGCACTTATTGCAAGGGTAGGGGAATCTTTACATTTAGCACTCCTGGTATGAGAGATTGTAAGGGTTACCTTTGAAAACAAACAGTACAAATCAGTATGAGACTTATGGGATTTGGTTCTTTCCCATTAATTTTTTGCTGATGTTACTTCAGATAACGCAGTCACCCTTGATTTACACTGGTGTAAGAGAAAACCAGAATCATGCTCATGGTCATGCAAAAATGTAACCCATAAGAGGAAAGCAAAAAATTAATTTATTTGCCTAGCAACTTATTCCACTCAAACTGTGAGAATCTTTTTGTATCACTATCCCATTATCGGTGGCTAAATAAGGAGTTGAAAAACTACAGAAGAGCTGGGTGGAGACCTAAGAAAGCAATTCAGCAGTCTGGAACTTCCTCTGCTAAGTAATTCTGGCACTAAACCCAAGCAAAATCAGAGTTATTCAGCCAAAATAAATCCATGCAATGACGATATCAGATGTGAGGTAACAGCAAGTCATGCTGGAGGATATCAGACATTCTTGAATAAACCACAAGGCCTAGATATAATCCTTTGCTGTTACGCTGCAGCCCTGCCAGCAAAGCAAACACAAATTTTGGAGTCATTATGGCAAGGCAAGTAAGAGCATATGGAGTCTATGTGCTTAGGGTGGGAGCTGGCAAACTGCTGAGCACCTTCAGCTCACACGCCCCCAATAGCCATTAAATATCCTCTATTCCCACACTCTGATCCCTATGGAAGCAAACAGGTCTCTAGTATCATTTCCACAAGAAACAGCTGCAAGGCTTGTTGAAGTCTTTCCTTTTCTGTCAGGATGTTATTGATCAAACTTTTCTACCACTAACCTGGCTGTTTTCTTTAATTTTTCTGTGTGTCCATATGTCTGGGCATATTCTTGAAAGAGATTGAATTGCCTGAGCTTAAGAAGTTGCTGACCATCTGTCCTGGTTTCATCTCAGACAGAGTTAATTTTCTTCCCAGTAGCTGGCACAGTGCTGTGGTTTGGATTTAGGATGAGAAGAATATTGATAACACAGTGATGGTTCAGTTGTTGCTGAGCAGGGCTTACATTAAGTCAAGGGCTTTTCAGCTTCCCCTGCCCTGCCAGGGGCACCAGAAGCTGGGAGGGGGCACAGCCAGGACAGCTGACCCCAACTGGCCCCAGAGCTATTCCAGACCATATGGCATCATGCTCAGTGTATAAACTGGGGGGGAGTTGACTGGAGGGCAGATATTGCTGCTTTGGGATGGGCTGGGCATCGGTCAGTGGGTGGTGAGCTACTGCTTTGTGCCTCACTTGTTCTGTATCTTTTTTTTATCATCATCATTTTTATTTTTTTCTCTTTCTTTGCTGTCTTATTAAACTGTCTTTATCTCAACCCATGAAATTTATTTTTTTTTCTGATTCTCTCCCCCATCCCACAATGGGGTAGGGAGGTTGAACGAGCTGCTGTGTGGTGCATAGTTGCTGACTGGGGTTAAACCATTGTCTGAGCAGTGTAACCAACCGTGCATACACTTGTGACTTACATTAGCAAATCTTACTTTTCAGTTGGGTTGGGCACTAAGACATTCAGAAGTGAAACTGGGAGGTGATCACTTCTTTCTGCTTACCCCACGTCCACCACACACAGACAGACTTCCCTGCAGCCTACAGCAATTTTCCTTCAACGCCTTATACTTTGTAGTGCTCCTGAAGGTGCATCACAGCCCCCCGTGCAGAGGAGGTGGAACAGGTACCTGGGGCAGCACCATCAGCAAGCCTGCATCACATGCATGCACTCAGCTACCCCTGGTTTAACAGGCAGTAGCTTTCTGTGTTATGGCAGCATGACCTTTTCTGATCGGATTCCCACATCCTTAGCCAGCTCTGCTGTAAAAAAGGTGCTAGACCTTTGGCTCAGCAGCCGTTCCAAAACGCCCTTTCAGAAAAGGGGTCTTGGAGCACTCTGAGTTACATTAATACACACCATGCACAGGCATACTCATTCCTCTCCATTTTCCTCCTCACTGGCTCAGGAGACATGCACAGAGCTTGCTTTTCTTTTTTGCACGAGGTGTTGCAGGAAGCCCCCCACGCTGCATATCCCATTTGACTCATATATATATTATTTGGCTACTGTGCTTGCGAAACTCGTACTCTGATTTATAAGCTAATATGAAATGCTGAATTCTGGACTTGAGTAAATGAGTCAGTGTGTATTGTAGTTTAGGACTCTTAAATAGTGAAATATAGAGATGGAATTAAGTTAGTTCCACATAAAAGGGGGGGATATTTTATTAGAGGTAATAAATTCAGTACAGAACAAATTTATTCAGACCATGATTGCTAAATTGCTTGGATAATTAAAACCTGTGATGGGTAAGATGACACGCAGCAGGAAAAGGATAAGTGTTTAACGCATTTTTTTCCCCTAGTTTGATTCATTGTAAGGTAAATACTACTTGTGTGGGGTATGTTAACTTTATTTCTAAAATGTGTTTGCCCAAGCAGCGAATAGTGGTTATTTCATAAAGTTAAGAAAATAGAAAGCTAAACTTTTATGACATTTATATGAGCCAGCTCTAGACAGAAAGATGTAAGCACTGAGGAAAATATAAGCACTGCAGAAACTGTGTCATTTTGACCATACAAGGGGCTAGCTGCCTGGTTAATGTCTGGCGTTTATGTGAATTCCAGTTCTTTCAGATATCTATTTTTATCTTCCATTAAATTCTTCTCGGAGTGACACAACAGAAATCCCAAAGAAAACCACTAAGAATAGTTTCCCAAATTTTCACTCACTTTTCTTTACATAACGTTATGCAAATCCAAATTGCTGTGCTTCATTTGGGGTCAAGATGATTCAGGAAGTGGGATGAAGATTATCCCACCTCTGCTGACTCCAAGGACTGTATGTCCCCTATATATGTCCCCTACCAGGGTCTACCGCGTAGATTTTCAATCAGTGCACCACTGCCTTTGTTTCTGTTTTTCCTGCTAATTGATTGAACCAGCAGCATGAATCCTCCCTAATTTTCATCCAAAAATGACGTTGTGCAATGATGAGCTTAGCCGTGCTTGAAAGAGTACATTCTCCAGTGAAATAAATGCATGTTTAGCCCATGTATGGGGCCGTCCACAGCCTGCCAGCAGCCAGCATCCACAGCTCTTGGTAGGGACATATCTTTAAAAGGTGGATGCAGAGCTGAAAGCTGCAGAGCTGTGTAACTAAGTAAATGCAGACCCACATGTAGCCAGCTTGGATCCCAGAGAACGGAGCCTCCCCAAGTGTGTGTCCCAGGCGAAGGGCTAAGAAACACTTTTTTTTTATGCTAAAGATATTTTTCAGCCATTTGAAGGTTCTTTTTGTTTTTTCTTTTGTCACACAGCAACGACCAGATATCTACTTCTAAAACCTGTGTGCCAGTTTCTGGTTCTATTCATATATATTCATAAATGTCTGCAGTTATTTTTTCTACAGAGGGCAGAATTTGGATCATCATTTCTAAAGCTGAAAGGCTGCTGTATATGCTCAGTCTGCCACCTAGGCCTTTTTCATGGAACTATCAATCTGCAATGATCTGGGGGTACACTCTGACACCTTTACTTATTTTACACGTAGTTCTGCATATCAGCCCATTGAATGACTTCATTAAATGAGGTCAGAGAATAAATAATTTGAGTCTGAGAAGCTAGCCTGTAATTTGCCATTTAGTAGACGTGGAATAATGATGGTTATGGGCTATTTACTGCATTTCCTGGAATTCCACTTCATGTCTGTCTTGTAGGAAAGAGTGTGTTTCAACACACTTAGGATCAGATTTTGCTTGTGCTGAATTGTGTAATTTTGTTTTGTTCACCTGACATCAGTTTACAGTAAGTGAGAGGTTAGATCAGAATATTTTTTTCCCTTTGAGATAATCCATTTATAGAGTGGGAGGATATTATAGAACTAGTTGTGTTTAGTTTGTGCTTAACAGCCTGAATCAAACAACTGAGACTGCTCTTCACCAGAGGTAAAACTCTGTGCTTCTGCAAAATGGAATGTAAATACACTCCAGCATTGGGAATAAAGGTTTTTCTCCTCTTTTCTGCAGCAATATGAGAACTGGCGACCCAACCAGCCAGACAGCTTCTTTTCTGCTGGAGAAGACTGTGTTGTTATAATATGGCATGAGAATGGGCAGTGGAATGATGTACCATGCAATTATCACCTTACCTATACCTGCAAGAAAGGAACAGGTACAAACTTTCCAGTAACAATAATTCTCCAAATTCCGGTTTTGTAAAGTTAAAATGACAAACTCTGGTTTCTGGTGACCAGTACAGTGAGCCCTCTGCTAAGTTGGCTTCACAAAGTCATCCTTCATCTGTATCCACAAATTACATCTCTAGCTAATCTGTTCTTGAGTCAGGCACAAAAGCGTACAGAGTTAAAACTCTAGATAAAACCAGACAAACTTAGCCTTAGGTACAGATGTCAGCAAAAGAGGCACTCGTGTACCTGGCAGGCTTGCTTTACTGGCATAGCATGAAAATACCACCAACTCTTCTTCCCTGGGATGGCATCACTGCAAAGTATGTGGGCAGCAGAATATTGGTAGGCAGACAGAGCAGGCGGCTGACCAGATTTTCAGCTTCATTTGAGCATACTTTTCACCCATCCAGTAATGCCGTCCGTTGTCTTCCTCTTTTCCAAAACCATATGGTCTAATGGGTCCACCAGAATATGAAAAGCACATTTGGTTTATACACTGCTAGAGCTGATACAGGAAACCTGACTGTTACCAGGAGTCGTACAGTGATACTTTAGGAATTGCTCTGCCTTTTCAGGCTGGGAAAGCAAAGCAGCAGCCAAAATGTTGTGTGCGCTCCATTGTTCCCAATTACCATTTACAAATTTTTGTTAACATGTTCTCTGGGCCTTGGCAGATCCTTCAGTTTTAAGGGTTTTTAAATGGTGTATTGTTGAGAAAGACATAAGAAGTGTTGAAAATTAGACTTTTTTTCTTAAATGCCTATAATAATTTCACTGGTTTTCAGGTTATGCAGCTTTCTGGTGAAAATCACTCTTTGTGTGAGTATGCCAACCTTTTGGGCTCAAATTTACATCAGAAATTTAAACCAAGGCAATATTAACCATGCTATCTGCTGTTTTCCAATTTTCATCATTACAGTATTTGGTGTACAAGACTGGAGAACTACAGGAAAAACTGATCTCCCTGTCCTTATCTGGATGTGTCTCCCTTGAGAGTCTCACTGAGGTCCCTTGACATCTTTCCTTACCCAGGGTTTAGGGGTCAGTGCCATATTCAGAAGTGCATTTACAAACTGATGTTTTGGGTTATGTTCTCTCTTCCTTTCAGTTGCTTGTGGTCAGCCTCCTGTTGTGGAAAACGCAAAGACCTTTGGGAAGATGAAACCTCGTTATGAGATCAACTCCCTTATTAGATATCACTGCAAAGATGGTTTCATCCAGCGTCATATTCCAACCATCCGGTGTCAAGGGAACGGAAGATGGGATATGCCTAAAATTACTTGCATGAATCGTGAGTTCTTTGAAAGCAAACCAGTGCTGGATCAGAAAAGACGGACTAATTTAGAATAAGTAATGAACATGTATCTTAAGAGAAGTGTAAATCTGGTATGACAGATTATGACAGCAATACTGCTCACTGTATTTCTAGGGAAAAACATCAGGCCTCCAAAACTAACCAACAGAAGCCACTAAGATTCTTTAGAGTAAACAACAACACCTTTATAAAAGCCCCCCCAAATCAACAAGTTCCTAATAATACTAACAATTCTTCCTGCAGCTGTGGTCTAACTGTGTGTAACATGGTCATAGTACCAGTTAATAATTTGTTAACTCTCTTAATTAATCAAGAATAAGTGGAACTGTAATGTGAAGTGTAGCCAGGCCATTTGCTGTTAAAGTATTCTAAATTAATTTCCCTTTTTTCCTCCTTCTCATTGCAGCGTCCACATACCAAAGGACTTACTCTAAGAAATACTACTATAAACATTCTTCATCAGGAAAGGGAGCACCGTTAAATTCATCAAAACACTATCACCACTGGATCAGGACGTGGCAGGACTCAAGGCGCTGAGAGCTAAATGGTGAATGGGGATTTCCACCATTTCAGCCAAAGTCATAACTTTCTGTGCCTTTTCTATCACTTTTAGGAGTATTATCAAATTGTTTTGAAACTATGGACTGCGGTATTCACAATGCATTTTGCAAAAATACGGTGTTTATCAGAAAATTTAAAAAAAAAAAAGGAGAAATGCTTATGGGGATAAAAGGAAACCATTTCCAGCCTATAAAGATTATTAGTTTTCTATATGCCATCGGTGTGGACCATTTTATGATATATACCAGCCTTCTGCAATATTTAAACAGCTCGATTTTAGCACCAATGAAAATGTAAATAAGATGATTTTAATGTTTAATTGTGTGTTGTTTTTAAAATCTTGTATATAAAATGAAAAGTCACACTAATTTCAGGCATATTTATGGTTAGAACGGCCTCAGAGGTCTTCAGTCATTTATGACGTTGTTTTTGTGTTGTTTACCTAGGCTGGAAATGGTTGAAATAAATAACTTCACTGACTGAAATTTGCTATTATCAGGTGAAGATAAACACACAAGTTACATGACTTTTTTTTTTTTTTTTTTTAATGGGAACTGTGCCCATTCCCATCCAAGGTACAGTTCGTGTCGATGCGATGCAATTTTAGACAGAGCACATACAAGTGGCATGAAGCGTGAACTAGGGACTGCAATCTGGAACTTTTTTTCCGCTCTCCATTCCAGCTTCACCATTCATGAGACAGGACTGCATGGAGGAGTTGTGTATGACAAGGAGGGCCTGTAAAAATCCAAGTGCTAATACATTAACTTTACCAACCAGGGCCATTTTTTGGAAAAAAAAAAAAAAGGAAAAAAATTACTTTCATGACATTAACCACAAGGTCTATATTACAGGTCTCTGCATTCTAAAATGGAGATAGACCTGGTGTTTGGGGGATTTTTTTTTTGTAAAAAACAAACAAAAATCAAAAAAGTAAATAATTTTGTATATATAACCATTTTTTAATCTTTTTATAAAGTAATGAATGTTTGTGTATGAATGCTGCAGCTGTGAAGCGTACATAAATAAATGAAGTAAGCCATACTGATTTAATTTATTGGATGTTATTTTACCCATGCAAAGAAGATTAAAAGAGCTCGCCAGTGCAGTATTAGCCCCTGAGCTCCGCTTTTGGAACCATCTTTCAGTTCAACTGCTATTTCCCTGAAGAACAAAAATTCCTGCTAAACAGGATCATTTGTTTGCGGTTGGATGGGTGAGAACTTTGTGACTTGCAGAAGAATCAGAATCTTGGCTTTCTAGGAAGAAGTGTGTGCACAAAGAGGTTATAGGTTGTAGTTGGTGCAGTGTGTACGTAGGAGTTTTCTATTATGGTTTCTTACCCTGGTCAGCTCAATGACTGACCTGGATGTGTACAGTAAGTGTAGAAGGTAATGTTTGAAACAACCTCTCCACAGAAAAGACTGTTATTTCTGCAAAGTGCCTTGCACACCTTTGGGCACAGGACAAAAAAAAAAAAAAAGAAAAAAGTGAAAATAAAGAACAGTAAGTTCCCTATGAAATACCTTTTAAAATAACATTACAAATTCAAACACAGATGGGAGGTTTATGCCTTTGTGTTAGTCTGGGGATACGATGCAAAGAGTTGAAAGGGAAAGGAAAAGAATTGAAACCCAGCCAACGTGTAAGAGTTCGTACTCGGCAGAGCTGCCCATGGAGTGACCTTGCCATAGCTCACCGGGAACAGTAATTGTGGTTCCAGGCAACAACCCCTGAGACATTGCAGCGACTGCTCCCTCCAGTGGACCCAGTCTTTGTGCGTTCAGCGTGGCAGTGCGTCACTGTGTTGGCCGGTTCATTCCCCACCCCTCGCCCCCAAACAATGCACATAATACTTTTCTCTATTTATATTATTATCTTGTATAGTGTATAATGTGAATGTCTGGTTTTTTTGTGAATGAAAGTCTAAAATCTTTGTAACTTTTATATCTGCTTCTGTTTCACCAAAGAAACAAGGTTTTGCTATACTGTGACTTGTCTTGTTATTGCATGTCTTCCTGTTTAAATCTATGCAATGTGATTTTTTTCATATGAATACAATTAGACTGTCAGGTACTTCACAGTTATCATGGGCTTAGTCAAGTGCCCACTGGAGTCAAAGAGAGTCAGCTGGCTGAACTTTAGTAGGTGCTGGATTTGACTTTATATGAGCAGCTCTAGGGGATATTTTAAGATATACATTGTATGTTTTGAAGTAGATTATTGCTTGTATAAGTCAAGGCTCTGTTCATAAATACGCAGTATTCTACACACCACTTCCTTGTACCAGAAACATACAGAACAGAAGAAATATTTTAACACTTTGCAAACTTTCTCACCATATGTATAAAAAAACCTGCATAGATTTGTTGTTTTCTTGTCTACTTGTTGGATTTAAAGAATGTTGTAAGGCATTCAGATAACATTGTGATTGTAGTTTTAAATAGGCTAGGTACAGTGCTTATATTGATTTTTTTCACCTCCTTCTATTACGCATAATAAAATAGGACTGACAACATTCCTTATTAAAAACAAAAAAGCAAAAAACAAAAAAAACCTGTTACCCATGCTTGTTTATTTAGACAGAGCATGGAACTTCATCCAGCTCTGGAGACTTTTTCTAACACTGATCTAAACCCCAGATGTTCCAACACCAACCCCCTGCAAAACGCACCCACTCGTACTGCAAAGTGAGGTCTGCTACGGAGCCAGGGCGTTACCACGAGGAGCGCCGTGCATCCTTCACTGGAGCATCTCTCAACTCCAGTCTGCAGAAGCGTGTTGGGGTTGGAGCAGGGTGATAGGAGACAAAACTAGACGTTTAAATACCGATTTTCTGAGTGAGTGTTGCTTAGCTCTGCTTTCTTACCTTCCAAGTTAAACCAGAATTCTTTCTAATTTATTTCTCTAAGTTACCCTGTATCTGCTGCGGAGGTAGGAGAGTCCACTTAAAATTGTGTTTTACAATTACAGGCAAGACAAATACCAGAGCACTATCCCTGTAGTCATCTTCCCCTGCTGGATAAGTATTGAACGTTCTGTCTCAGTTACTAACACGCTGTCTGGCGTTTAAAAGGGCACAGGAACAGCTGCAGATGAGGAGGTGGAAAGGTGAGGAGAGGATGTGGCATTGGCGATTAAAGTCATTAGCTCAAAGGGGTTCAGATGTGTGGCATGCATCTTGGGTGGCCAGCAGCACACGGGGCATCTGGTTCAACCAAGAAGTCTCAGGCTGCAGGTCTGTGCACAGAGCTCAAAATGCCACATGAGAGCAATCGCATTCTGTGTGCCCATGGAAATCTCTGCAGAGCAGCTGTTATTCTTCTGAATGTCTTCTGTCCCTCCAGTTATTGACAGTATTGGACTTCCCAGCACGAACCTCAGAGCAGAGGTTAATGCCACACAGGACAGAAACAAGCCAGGCCGCCTATTTCGGTTAGAGCTTCTCAAATAACATGAGAAGGTGCTGGTTAATATTTCTTTAAGCGAAAAGTCTTTGTTTCTGTAGGCAGTGCCTTTGCTCTGAGAGCACGCAGAAGGCAGCACACACAAGCAGACATTCCCTCGGCGATGGGAGGTCGAAGCAGCAGCAGCTGGTGCAAGTTTGAGCTGTAAAAGGCTCAGTGGCCGAGGGTGATTGAGGAGGAAGTGAAGCAAGAAGAGCAGGAGCAGCTACCAATGTAAATGCTATTATCTAACTTCTGGAAGCCTGGATCCTGCTAAGAGCATGATGGGTTGCGGATTTAATTAACTCCTTGGTGAAGTTCTGCACCTCTAGTAAGTTTGGGGGGTTGAGGTTTTTTTTTTTTTTTCTTTTTTTTTTTCACATTGTAAATGCCGACTGTGCATTTGGAAGAGCTGTGGTTTTGTCTGTTAAAAAGTCTTGCTGCTATTGTGTCTCAAAAAACCCCCAAACCCCAGGCAGTTCCCCATCAGCATGAGCAGGGCTGCTGGAGGAACAGCGGCTGCAGAGATGCCTCCTAGTGCTTCTAGGCTGATCTGTGAACTTCAGTGGCGTTTGCAGGCAGAGGGGTATGCATCGTTCCTGCTGTGAACCGGAGCTATTTCTCATCCAGATGGCAGGGGAAAAGGGCGGTCGTGTTCTTCGCTCAGTTAGAAGCCTTGCAACGTGCCCTCCTGTCCCCCGGAGACAGAAGATGACTCAAGCTGTCTGTAGGCTTCAGGTCTCCGGGTAGAAAATTGGTCCTTCACCAGGAGATGTTTAAGGTGTTGCATACCAAAAGCGACTGGGAAAATCTCTGGGTTCAGCGTGACTATGTTAAGGCACAGAGGCAAATGCATTCCTTTTCAGGGGAAACGTACAAGTTGTACTGCTGATTGTAAGCAGTACTGTCCATAGGACTCTTCGAGCACGCTGCTTGTCCTGACAAATGATGAAAGGGCTACAAACAGTGTTTGAATGAAGCACAGGCCATGCAAAGTTGTTAGCATGGTGAAGCCAAGAAGTATAGTCATCGTAAGGGCAGAAATATCATCCAGAAAGAGGCGTAGCCTTTGAACGCTCCAGCAGTAGACCTGGAAGGAAACTTAAGAGACTGTAAAGTGCAATTTGATGGCAAACTTTGGTTTTCACAGCAAATAAATATTTTCAAGTGGGGAAACCATCAGCTGTTACTGCTCTAGAGGCTAAGTTACTGTGTAAATGCAGATAAAAAAAGATAAATGGGACCTTGATGTGTTAGTGAGGAATTTATTGCAAAGGGTGGGAATGGATTTCTGATACTACCAAAATGCCTCCAGATTCCCAGGTGCCAATAGCCAGGAGAAATGAATTCAAGCTGGAAATGGTCCAGCAGCCTGTTTCTGGGATGGCTGGAAAAACTGAGGAGCTAAAAGGAAGGCAAACACTGGCGGTGGTCCTGCACGGATGCCGCAGTCTTAAGGAGCAATTACATGGCTTCTGGTTTTAAGCCCTCGAAATCTCATTGTGTAGTGGTGAGAAGTCCCGTGACAGTAAAAGTCCTCATTACTTCAACAGAGGAGGCAATCAGTTTAGGAAAGGGAATAAATGGTGCGGTTGTCTTTGGTAGCAGGGAAACGACAAGAATTTTAGTCCTGTGTTTCTTACACTAGGGTGTTTGGGGTAATAATTACACATAATGGTCCTGCATGGCAGGGAAAAAAGTAACACGGAGGTTTGCCAGAGGTCATACACAACGATCTGTAGCAGATCCAGGCAATGAATCTGTGTTTACTAAAGCCCTGTTCCTTCACAGGTTTTAAAAAAAAAAAAAAAAAAAAAAAAGGCACTTTTCTAAGTTTTGATTCAAAAGGCAGTAGGATCTCTCTTCAGGGTTAAAACAATTTTTGGGCTCACCCATGTACCACATTTTCGTCTCTCTCTCTATATTTTTAATAAGCTTAGAAAAGGGGAAAAAAGCAGCAGATGTTGCTTGCTGAATGAAGGACGCCTTTGCTCCTGAAAGCCATACCTGTTCTTCCACTGCAGCTCGCTCATCTTAAACCGTAGAAGCTTCTAGATAAGGTCAGATCCTGACTGAGGACAGTATATGGCAGGGTAACAGGGCCAGAGACTGGTCCCAGTACGCTTTCCACGTGGGCCTCTTGGCAAGAGAGGAGGCGTCCCCCCAGCTTCATGTGGCTGCAGAGGGGATTCCTCTGGCTGCAGGCATCTGGGAGGTTCAGGTGCCAGGCTGGAGCTAAAACTCTGTGCCTCCCAAAAGGGCATTTCAATGGGAACGCGTGCTCTGTTAACAAAACCCTTGGACTTTGGTGCATTTTGGAATATGCTGTGGCCAGGCTGGGAGTTGCAGTTTGGAAACAACTGATGGTACAGGACTGAAATGTCAGCTATTCCCCTTTGCTTTTTGGGAAAATAAAGATGTTTTCCTCTCAGTAGGCTGAATGGGTCATGCTGATTTTCTCATGCTTCCAGGCTATCAAGATAATTCTAAACCCCTCACAGAGTCATTAATCATGGTACCAAATCGGTTACACCCCACTGAGTCTTGCAGAAACTGTGCCCACTAGGTATCTCCATACGAGGACCCGCAGCGTGTCGGAGCAAAGGTCTGTCTGCTTGCACTGTGCCATCGCTGACAGAGCCTGGTGGAAGATGCTTTAAGGAAAAAGGCATGATTGGAAAAAGTGGTGTTTTGATCCCTTGTCCCCCAAGCCTTTCCCTGCCGGCAGCCTGGCTCCCTCCTTGTAGGCATGCTCTCCAGACTGACATTTTGTAAGGCAGAGTAAGAAGGAAGAAAATAATCAGAAAATAATACTGTTATGAAAAGGTATTGTGGTGTCAGAGCTAAAAATGCAGGAAGAATGATGGGAGGAAAAGTACGTGGGTATTGATTTGAAAATGGAAAATCAATTCATGTTAACTTTTGTGTTAAGGGAGGAATTTGAATTTATACCAATGAATTTCTACGAACCAGACTGAAATCCTCAGTAAGTGGACATCAGTATAATAGCTACATATAATATAAAACATATGCTATTGTATTTTTTAATAGACTGGCCTAAATATGTGTGCTCTTTGCTTGCTAGTAGTTTTTGATTGCACTCACACCTTACAGTTTTTTTTTTTAAAAAGCTACTTCAATCCTTCAGGACTTGTGACAGACCTTTTGGCCTGTGTTTCCACAAGCGGGCTACACTTCCAGTCACCCTCCAGTCTTTGAAAATTGTTAGGAACAGCCATTTGTACCTATAAAGCTAAACACTGGAGTTCAAAATGGCAGGCAGTGTGGACACAGAGATTTTTCAAGTTGCCTGAAGTGACATTAACATACTGCTGAAGTCAAATGACTTCTAAAGAGCTTAGGACATCCAGCATCGCTCACTGTTGCTCTTGAATGGAAGACTCTTCCTGAAGAAGAGATTCCAAATGTGAAAGTTAAGGAAAAGCTTGGGGTTTAGTCTACAAAAGTCTTTTGAGTTTTACAGTATACTGGATACCAGCATACCATGTAATTACACAGAGAAGTGAGTTAATCTTTACCTGACTTTTAGGACACAGTTTTACAGTTGTATACAGCAAAACTTAATTTTTCAGGGGTACAAAATCAGATATGTGTGTTTTGATTGATAGTGCCTCCAAGGCATCATTAGCAGCATCAGGACTAACCTTAGAGGAAAAAAATATTTGTTAAAGGAGAGATGCATAGAATTACAGAAACCCAACCCTTTTTCTCTTGCCCTGGCCCAGCTGACTCCAAGCACAGTTTTGATCTGAAAAAGGCCACAGGGATTACTCCAGGCTGCAGAGCTTTTTGGTGAGGATCTTCAGCATGGTACAAATGCAGAGGGTGGCTCCGGAGCTGTTGTGTTTGCAGCTGCTGAGGAGCTGAGGTGTGCTCCAGGGCCCTGGGCCAGCAGGAGGGCAGTGCCAGCAGGGGATAGCAGGGGGCTGCCATCAGAGGGAGAAAGCAGGAAAACTGAGGCTGGTGTCGCTGAGCCAGGGCAGGAGCAAACCCCCTGCCTGGACAAGCCCCATCCTGTGGAGAAACAGCTGGGGAAACAGCCCATGAGAGCTGTCACCTTGGGCTGGCAGGCATCAGACTTTGGACCATCCGTGATGTGACTCATGGTTTTAGCTGTAGGACAAACTGGAACGTTCCTATTAGGCTAACCCAATTTTAAAAAGGCTGAGGTAATGCAACTGTAGCCACAGTTAAACTTACAGCAAATGATAATACACATGGTCCAACAAATCGTCAGGCTACTAGGACTGTTTCAGTTCATTTCATAGGGAACAAGTATTCTTTCCATTAAATCATCCTAGCTTTTCAAAAGTGGGTGCAGATCAAAACTATTGTCCCTATATGTAGCAAAATCAGCTACTCCACTGCATTCATGGCTTGGTGTAGCCACTTTTCCTTGAGGTTCTATCTCTTCCAAACCATCCTCTGCTGCTGCTGAAGCTTCACTTTACTTCTGTGAAGTTCACAGATGTTGCTCTTCCTATGAAAAGAAATAATACTGCACATTCAGAATAATTCTTTCAACCTCTATGATAATAATCTACAAGCGTTAAAAGCGTTGTTTTATTTTCTTTTGTTTGTCTTGCCTTCTTACAAGCATCCAGTCTTGTCTGTACCTGGAAATCCAGGACTGCCTCTTCACGTCTCCTGTGACCTCCTCATGGCAGAGACACCTCTTTGGATCTTGGCCCATATATATCTTGTGTGATAGCCAGAGTATAAATGCCTCTAGCTGATCTCACATCATATAAATAACCCTTTTTGGCTGTAAATTTTCACCTTGTGCTCCACAGATGGTGAGGAAAGAGCACAAAATGGGTAGCAAGTCAATTCTGTGTAGTACAAAACCTTTTTCCTTTCTCACCTCTGCTATATCCCTATTTATGTAACCATTAGTCCTAGCATTTAACTGCTCCTATCTACCTACTTTTTATCACAGATGTTTTTGAGACCTGTGTGTCTTCAGATGTGACTATGGTAATATCCCACCTGGACTCTGAATGGTCAAATATTTAAAAAAAATAAAGTTTACAACTTACTTCAACAGCTATTCTTCCCTCTCAGCTGACAAGGGCGTTTCATTAATTAATGCTTTCCAGCTTTCATAAATTAATAAATGTTGACTTTTTTTTTTTGAAATTATATCTTGTGTATCATAATAAGAAACTTACTCCTGGAGTAAGGAGAAAGTGCAAATATTTAGTAGCCTTAATCTCACATTTCAAGAGTGTGAATCTTTGTGTAAAACAGTGTGAACTAAGAACAGACTCAATCAAGAGTAAATGGGATGTTACATTCTCAAACCTAGAGAGATCAGGCTCACCTTTCATCAATTATATTGCATTTCTCTTACCCCAGACTCGTCAGATGGAAGCTGCGCCATGACCACTTCTGTGACACAAGGTGTAGGTAATGGTTAACTAAAAAATCGAGCAGCTATTTCCCAGTATTTCATGTGCTCACGCAACCATTTGTGTGTTTCTGTGCAAGCTGAGTGTGGGACAACTCTGCAAGGATTCCCAGGAAGAAGTGTGAAGATACTGTTATAAGTACCAGATTATTAGCAGAGTTGTCTGATATGTGTTCTCAGATACCCTAAATCATCCGTGATGAGATCAAGGTCAAGGAGAACCTGAAGGCAGAGAGATGTGCTGAAGGACTGATGCAGAGTCATTCTTGGAAGTATCATAGAAAGCAGGACAGAGGAAGAATCCTTTGCTGTAGCCTGGTTTTGCAGAGGTAAATAAACCCATTTGAAACTTGGGCCAGAATGTGTATGAATAAACTGGGATTTAATTGTACAGTTGCGGGGAGGGGGGAGGGCAGAAAGGGATTTTTCCAAATCATGGGACCGATACCCATTTGAATTTGGATCTGAAATACCCAGCTTCATAATGCCTCTTAGCTGCTTTATGGCAAGTACAGTTCGAGTCTGACCTGCCCGCACAGCTTGTTGGGTGAGTGCTTTTAGTTAGTGAAAGTTTTGGGGTGACCTTTGAGATCTATTCCTATGCTTATTAGCCTTGGAGCACAATGTAACCAAGGTCTAATGCAAACCTCTTCATCTCTTTTCCCCTCCAACCAAGTATTGACATTTTGTGGTGAGGGCAACCAGAGGTGGCAGGAGGTTTATTTCCCTTCACGGGGGGTGGCAGTGGCAAATTGAATCTGCCAGGCAGAGAGGCAGCTTGCACCCTTCCATGAGTACCAATGTGCTCCAAAACCACCCCTGCCTGAAGTGAGAAGCTGTATCTGCTTGGGATCTCTCACTCTGAAACGGGCAAGGGATAGTGGTACCTGCAGCTAAAAACACCATCTGGGATTCCTCACTTGCAGTCAGGAGGTTATGGGGTTGAAAAAAGGTTTGCACCCACCATGTAAATTAAGTAAGGACTGGTTGTGCAAGCTAACGTGGTACATGGAAGTGCAAACACATGGAGGCATTTCATTCAGCCTTCCCTTAACAATGAGGGAAAGAATAAATTTCAGCACAAACATTACAAATATATATATATATATATATAATGACTGGATAAGGAAGAAAAGCAAAAGACTAGAGAAATATTATGAAAAATAATTGTCTGGGGATATGTTTTCGTGAATGTTAGTAAGTCTCCTTCCAAGATCATCCTCTCCACATCCAAGAATGAGATAAGCTCCAAAGAAGTATTGGACTACATGGATTTTATTAAAGTTTGTGACTTCTTCAACTTCACGCATGCAGAAAAATTAAACCCATATAGCTATGCCCCAGGGCAAAACATCTCTGGATGAAACTGACAGCCGGATGACAACAGTAGAATGGAAATCTCTGCATTTTAAGGGAATGTATCTCTCTCTTTTGTACCCTTCCTGCAGCAGACCCATAGCTACCTTCTGAGATATAGTTAGTCAGTGAGCTGGAGGTGAAAGGACTTCATTTGCTTCCCTGTATTTTTTATTTAAAAGTAAAATTGCTTACTTAAAGTTCAAAAGTGGTGGTTTTGGGGGGAAGGCTTGAAAAGTCAAGAAAAGTGAAAAAGAATCAGGTATTTTTTCCTGAAATCTCAGGAGAAAAATGGCTTGAACAGGGGAGATATTTCATAGAATCATTTGTTTGGAAAAGACCTTTAAGATCATTGAGTCAAACCATACCTGTCCACTACTAAACAACATCTCCAAGCACCTTGTCTACCCATCTTTTAAATACATGTAGGGACAGTGACACGACCACCTCCCCAGGCAGCCTGTTCCAGTGCCTGATAACCATTGCAGTGAAGAAATTTTTCCTAATATCCAATCAAAACCTCCCCTGGTGCAACTTGAGGCCATTTTCTCTCATCCTATCGCTAGTTACTTGGCAGAAAAGACCAACACCCACCTCACTACACCCTCCTGTCAGGCAGTTGTAGGGAGGGATAAGGGCTCCCCTCAGCCTCCTCTTCTCCAGGCTGAACACCCCCAGTGCCCTCAGTCACTCCCCATGAGCCTGGGGCTCCAGACCCCTCACCAGCTCTGGTGCCCTTCTCTGGACATGCTCCAGTCCCTTCAGGTCCTTCTGGGAGTGAGGGGCCCAACTGAACACGGTATTTGAGGTGTGGCATCACCAGTGCTGAGCACAGGGAAAGGATGACTTCCCTGCTCCTGCTGGCCACACTATTCCTGATACAAGCCAGGATGCTATTGGCCTTTTTGGCCACCTGGGCACACTGCTGGCTCATATTCAGCCAGCTATCAACAAACACTCCCAGATCCCTCTCTGCCAAGCAGCTTTCCAGCCACTCTTCCCCAAGCCTGTAGCTCTGCATGGAGTTGTTGTGACCCCAGTGCAGGACTCAGCACTTGGCCTTGTTGAACCTCACACAGTTGGTCTCGGCCCATGGATAAAGCCTGTTCAAGTCCCTCTGCAGAGCTTTCCTACCCTCAAGCAAATTAAAAACTCCACCCAGCTTAGTGTCATCTGCAAACTTGCTGAGGGTGCACACAATCCCCTTGTCCAGATAGTTGTTAAGATGTTAAACAGAACTGGCCCCAGCACTGAGCCCCAGGGAACACCACTTGTGACTGTCCACCAATTGCATTTAAGTCCATTCTCCACCACCCTTTGGGCCCAGCCATCCAGCCAGTTTTTTACCCAACGAAGTGTCCCCCTGTCCAAGCCATGGGCAGCCAGCTTCCCCAGGAGAATGCTGTGGGAGACTGTGTCAAAGGCTTTACTAAAGTCCAGGTAGACCACATCCACAACCTTTCCCTTGTCCACTAGGCAGGTCATCAGGTCACAGAAGGAGATCAGGTTGGTCAAGCATGACCTGCCCTTCATGAACCCATGCTGACTGAGCCTGATCACGTGGTTGTCCTGAACATGCTGTGTGATGGCAAACATGCCGTGTGATGGCACTCAAGATGACCTGCTCCATAACCTTCCCTGGCATCGAAGTCAGGTTTGTAGTTCCCTGAATCCTCCTTCTGGCCCTTCTTGTAAATGGGTGTCACATTTGTCAACCTCATCAAATGGAACTTCCCCAGTTATCCAGGACTGCAGATAGATGATGGAAAGGAGCACCTCCACCAGTTCCCTAGAACCCTTGAGCGGACCCCATCTGGCCCCATGGTCTTGTGTATCTCTAAGTGGCCAAGCAGGTCACTAACCATTTCTTCTTGGATCATGGGAACTTTGTTCCGCTCCCTGTCCCTGTCTTCTGGCTCAGGGGGCTGAGTGCCCCGAGAACAACTGGTCTGACTATTAAAGACTGAGGCAAAGAAAGTATTGAGTACCTCAGCTTTATCCTCATCCTTTGTCACTATGATGCCTGCTGTGTCCAGTAAAGGACGGAGATTCTCCCTGGCTCTCCTTTTGTTGTTAATATACAGATAGAAACATTTTTTATTGTCAGAATTGGCCAATTTAAGTTCTAGTTGGACTTTAGCCCTTCTAATTTTCTCTCTGCATGACCTCGCAACAACCTTATTGTCCTCCTGGGATGCCTGCCCCTTCTTCCAGAGCTCATAAACTTTCCTCTTTTTTCTGAGATCCAGCCAAGACGGTTTTCTTCCCTACTGGCTCATCTTTTGGTACATGGGAATGGCCTGTTCTTGCACCTCCAGGATTTCCTTCTTGAAGAGTGTCCAGCCTTCTTGGTCTCCTTTGCCCTTCAGGACTGCATCCCAAGGGACTTTGTCAACCAGCCTTCCGAACAGTCCAAAGTCTGCCCTTCAGAAGTCCAAGGTGGCAGTTCTGCTGACCCCCCTCCTTACTTCTCTAAGAATCGATAATTCTATCATTTCATGGTCGCTGTGCCCCAGGTATCCTCCAACCATCACATCACCCACAAGGCCTTCTCTGTTCACAAACAGGTCCAGCAGGGTGCATTCCCTAGTTGGTTCACTCACCAGTTATGTCAGGAAATTGTCTTCCACAGACTCCAGGAACCTCCTAGACTCTTTCTTTTCTGCAGTATTGTATTTCCAGAAGATAACTGGTAAGTTGAAGTCCCCCACAAGTCCATGAGCAATGCTAACAAGCATCAGAGCATCATCCTGCTTCAAGATGCTGCATGGAAATACCTGTATCCAAAGATCATGAAGAAATGCATAAACATGAAAAGCTTGGCCTTACAAGATTTTAGCATCTCCTCACACTCATTTTTCATGTGGATTTGGGCTTGCGCAAACTAAATTTCAATACTAAATTGTTCAGTACACCTGGGATTTGAGGCTTTGCTCCAATATTTATTAATGTAGTAAGTATCTTATTGTGCAATATGATTAACAAGATGCCCAGAGGCAATGTTTACCAATATAAAGCTAACGATAACTAAATAAACAAATGATGAAATGTTCATGTTTTGTTTCACTGTGTGTTCAGGAGCAAGTTCAAAATGGCTGGGGTAAAGGGGAGAGCTGTAAAACATGACCATCTGCAGTATTGAACATTCCCTCTTCACCGTGAGCGGAGTCCAATTTCAGTTTTTAGGGCTGGTAATTTTGTGGGAGCTACAAGTGCACCCCTGAAAGCAGAAGTGGAAGCTTTGGCAAGCCAGGTATTGTCTCAAATATTACAGAAGGATGTAAAATTTGGTGTTACTGTCAATAAATGCCTGCCTTCCCAAAGCCCCTCCAAGATGGTGGTGGTATGCTGGCATCTGTGTTGGGGGGGGGGGGGGAAGATCTATCCTCTGACTTTTCAGGCCTCCATCTGCTATTTGCACTTGGCTACTGTTTGCTGTGTTATAAGCTGATCATAGTGATCGCCCATTTGTCTGCACATCTGTCTCTATCCACTTCAGAACTTGGCTTACTTCAGTTTTGTGGAAGTGGACTTGGAGGCTCCTCATCTTTCAGCCACCACTGGTGCTGGGTGCATCTTGAAATCCCTTCCTCCCCTCATTGCTGCGGGTCAGTCTTTTCCCAGGTCTCCCATGTTGCTAATCAGTCCTTTAATCTGTAACACGAGGAACAACCCCAGCTCCTGGACCCCTCTGGCTTTGAGAAAGAGAGAGATCGATCCTGCATCTCCTCTATGTCTGCAAATCCTTTCTGCATCTCCAATGCTTGTGTCTCCCAAGCCACCCTTGTGGGCCAAAATACCAGTGTAGGCTTTAATTTTCTACCTGTTATGATAATACTGTTCTCCTGGACCAAGGTATTGCATCATGCATTCCTGATACGTTCATTGTACACTGGTGTTAAGACAATCTTCTCAGCCTTGGGCTTTAAACTTGTCATGTTTTCTAAAACTGTTTTCTTGCTCTGTTGATGCTCTTACCCTAATCAGCGTCAAGTGACCTGACTCCTGAAGCTCTCTGACCTCACATGACCTGATGTCCTCCACAGCACTAAAACGCTACCACCACACTCCCCACTGTGCCAACAGGTTATGTCTGCAAGAAACTTTTATCTCAGTCTTAAAAAGGCAAAATCTCCCCTTGCAAGTTCAACGAAATCTCCCTTTCTGGTTTTTTTTTTTGGTAATACCTACAAGAGCATAGCTGTTTGGAGTTGTAGTCATTAATATCATCAATCAGGGTGAGCAATAGGAATGAGTGCTTTCATATTGAGATTTTTAGAGTTACAGTGCACGCATCTACCTCTTAGCTTCTACTTGAATTGCAAGGTGTTGTAGTTCAGTCCCTTCATCTTTTATGACAGACTTTTTTCTCCTATTTTAACACAAATGACGATAAAGGTGCCAACATTTCTCTGTCTACCAGTACAAAGCTGTGAGGTAAGACAGCTTTGTATTTTAATTCTTCAAGCTTAGTATTTTTAGCAGAGGAAAGTCTTGCTAATACCAAGCTCTCAAAAAAGACATAGGTCTTCAGGCACTGTAAGATTTCTTAAGAAAATTAATTTCTAATTTTGAAAATGCTGCAGTGCTATCGATTAATAATTTTTTAGGTTTTGCTTGGAAACTACAGGGCTGAACACTTTCACTTTTTAATGAAGTCTGCATAATTGCGTGATTGGGGACTTGAAGAAAAGCCCTGAATATTGCAGGGCTTGTGGTATAAGAGTTGAATCTGAAACTGAAAAAAGAGCTTCTTGGGTTATAGATGGGCACCAACACATTCAAAAGTCCCCTTTGAGGCACAAAGGTTTGCAATGGTAACTGCTATGTACATTTTATTGATAATGTTATGGTGAACTGACTTGGGAAATTCCAGTGCCTATTAATACATTTTACATTGTGGCCCCTGTTAAAGTTGCTTGAAATTGAAAGGGAAAAAATACGTTATTTCCCTCCACCATTTGAGTCTCCATGGTGGTGGTATATATCCTTTATAGAAGCAGAAAACACTAATAGGAGTGTAAAAATATGTGTTTTCAGTGGAAATGCTGCTTGGATATTTCCCCCCCTTGGTGTGTTGGCTGCCTCAAGAGAAATCTGGCATTTGTTACCATATTAGGATCAATTTTCAGATTTAGCCGTGAAGCAGGAGTGTGCAGTGTTTGCCTCCTCTTCACTGAGAATGCTAACAGCAACAAACACTATGCAGCAAATAAAACTCTCAGCTATCAGTCTCAAACAACAATCCCGAAACATCAGGTTATTTTTCTGTCTTGCCTGTGCATTTTACTGAAGTAGCACGAGGTCCATTTAAGGACCATTTGGTCAAACTGGAGTATACAGCGAGCACACAAAAAGCCTGCCTTTCCCCTTCAGGCACAAAAAGGCAGCTGCAGTTAAGGATTTCTGCAAGTGAATTACGGAAAAAAGAGGAGAAACAAGTTTCTGCAATGTGTCAACTGAGAGGGATTTATAGGTGCACTGACCTGTTGCCCTTGAAGCTTCTGAGTGTTTTAGCTGGGAACAAAGCTCAGGTGCGCTATGCATGTCAGAAAATCCTGGTTATTTTATGTAAGAAATGCAGGTGGCTACGCGAAAGGGAAAAATCTTGGGTGCAGAGCTTGCAGCTTCTGGGGCATCAGATGAAAAACCTGGCAAGAACAGCAAACAGCACTGCAAAGGACAGCATGCTCAAGTCCAAAGGATAAACCACTGGCGTGCTTTGTTGGAGGGGGCTTGGCTGATTGACTTGTGACAAAATTTTCCCTTAATATATATATGTTCCTATTTACAAAGAAACATAGGAAGAAGAGCGCTTCATTATTCTCTCAATAAACTGGCTGCACTCAGATAAAGCTTTCTTCATGTGTGCTGAGGCATGGCATACACCTCTAATTTATTTCACTGTTCAAGAAGCAATAAAACTAAGGTAAATAAATAAAAATAAATAAAGCTCTGAGAAGCTTCTGACAAGCTGCTGTTCATTTGCTTGTCAAAGCTACTTCACACAGGTCAGAGATGTGCCTTTTCTATGTAATATGTCTGGTAGTCTTTGTAATCTAACAGATCCTACCTAAGGATTATTATCCACTGACTTCGTGGTTATTAAGAGGAGCGTAGCCAGCAGGTGAGGGAGGTTCTCCTCCCCCTCTACTCTGCCCTGGTGAGACCCCACCTGGAGCACTGGGTCCAGTTCTGGGCTCCCCAGTTCAAGAAAGATGAGGAACTCCTGGAGAGAGTCCAGAGGAGGGCAACAAAGATGATGAGGGGACTGGAGCATCTCCCCTATGAGGAAAGGCTGAGGGAGCAGGGCT
>BOSO01004241.1:12236-23143 GCA_018403395.1 Gorsachius goisagi
GGGAAGGAATTGTTCCCAATGCCCAACCTAACCCTGCCCGGGCACAACTTGAGGCCGTTTCCCCTCGTCCCATCGCCCCTTCCCTGGGAGCACAGACCAACACCCACCTCACTACCACCAGGTCCTATACGAACACTGCACAAACAGGAAACTTGGCAAATCAATCTTTAAAGAAACAGGCCCAAATTAACTGCATCCTCCCTGAGTTTCTGGAGAATTCATTGTTCCTTATGACTTGCTACCTTTTACACACTGCCACTGGCATGCAATTACTCTCATCAGAAAAAAGAGCAGACTCCTGCCCAGAAGCACTTTACAGCACTGTTGCTAAACACCAAACAGGCAAAATCTTGGGAAAACCTTATCTCCACATTTCAGAGTAGAAGTTCTTTGCTTAAGGTGCTAACGGCTTCCTTGAACAGTTATTGGGTTATCAGCTGTAAATTCGTGTTGAGGGCGGTTACGAGGGCCGTGCCGAGGAAGGGAGTGCTGAGACCGGAGGCTGGTCAGCCTTCATGCTGTTCAGGCAGGTCCTCTGATCAGTTAATTCCTGTTCAGACACACTAGGGAAGCTACTACACTATGTAGATGTTTAATGATGTTTTACTTAAAAATAGTATGGGATATATTTATGACTGTGATTATACGGAGCGGTTGCCTGTGGTCTCTTGTAGCCATGCAGCCTATGCTCCGTATGCACATATGCTTAGGGACCATTCCAGATCAAGCATCCTTCCTGAAGGGTCTTTTGGAAGTTTTCAAGAACCCATTTCTTAATTTAATTAAGAGGTATTAAAAGCAATTTTATAAGCACACCACCTACCTAAGGAATCTTGTAACTTCTATTACATTAAGGCATAAAACACAGAATGGTTACACATTCCGCTCACGCGTGTAACAGCTGATTTCCACTGGCCTGTGTATCCATTGTTCTTTTTCATCATCCCTGGGAAATTCCTTTGGCATCACCGGCGACAGGAACATTCAAAGATGTACCAAGATCAATGAAAAAGATACATCTCTACCATGAGAGAAGGGCTGGGGTAAGTCTGCATGCTGGCTGCTTTCCGGCAAGTCGCGCAGTTATCGCAAAAGCTGTGTGCAACCATTGGTTACTTGCAGTGAAATTCGGCAGCACCCTGGCAGTGCTGCAACCGGCAGTCGGCTGGATGGCAGAGGAATATAACCACCATCAGGGATTTTGGTTTTGAGCTCTGACTGCTCTTAGAGAAATGTTTCAATTATGTCATATGATTTGTTTAATATCAAAGGGGTTAAAAGTGACATTGGACTAGCAGGTCCTGTGCTAAAAACACTGACACAGTATTTCAATTATATCCATAACTATACCGAAACTGAGAAAACATGTACCTTAAGCTCTGCACTATGTCTTGGTTCTTATATTAAGCACTTCCTTGAAGTGGGCCTGAGCTTTCTGTTTTAAAGGCAAATCATTCATTACAAGTTCCTCTGAAGAGGAAGATGTAATCACGTTCCATTGTGAAGAAGAACCTTACTGAAGCTTCTTATCAGTCCACGCTGGGAACTGAAAGGTCTGAAATCTTCCAGACGCACTAAAAGACAAGAGGTGTTTCTGCCAAGTGCCAGGGCAACTTGCCAACGAGTTTTTTATTGAAAAACTTTTTAAATTATCCTGACTGATTTCTTAATTTTGTTTAATCCTCGTCTTTTCTTTCTTTCCTGCTGGTTTCTTATGGTCTTGGCATAAAATCTTAACTATAACAGAAACAAGCCAGTTGCAGTTGATGAAGACAGGGTGTAATTAAGCAAAGTTACAATTACTTTGTTGTTGAGGTTTTGAGTTTAATGATGAATTATGGGACCAATCCTACTGTCATGAACTTCATTGGGAAATCAAGGCCTGAAATTCTTCCTAAGGGACGTTTGTACATGTTGGATGCATGCTCTGACTCAGTTTTCAGTGAAATCCCGTCCCAAGCACAACCCTAAGAGGTTGGTGCTTGTACTGATTTCAACATCACAGATTCATCATCTCAGCTGCAGGGATCATGGAGGTTTATCAGCTATCTGGAAGACAGAAGGAGAAGTCTGAAGTGCTAAACCACACCACTCTCCCCAGCTAGGTAAGGCAAGGCACAGGCAACGAGATGATTCTCATCTCAAGCCGACTTCTTCATCAGCAAGCTTCCCTCACTTCATGGTTTACATGGGAAAGGTCACGCTAAGGCTTTTTATTCAGTAATCACCAAAGAACAAACTGCCTTGGGCAAAACCTGCTGAAGTTGAAACTAAATGGATTAATCATGAAGGGGCATAAACTGGTGCTCCCCCACCTTGCCAAAGTGGCAAGTGCAAGTGCCTTCTGCAGAGGCTTTCAGAGTTAGCGTCAGATGCAAGAAATAATTTAACTGGGGGGGGGGGTGTGTTGCTTATTTTTTTCCTCCCACAAATATTTTTCAATTTATAAGGGTGCAAATATCTTCTAGGACTAAGAAATGCAGAACCAGTGACAGCAGCAACCAGAACTTCTACTCTTTGAACTGCACAATCTCTTTTAGCCTCATGCTTTCCTTTGGCAGAGCGCTATCCCCGCACTCCTGGAATAGTCTGTACCTCCTCTTGCTTACAGGAGAATGCTTCACATCCAAGTTAAACTGGCTGCTCCATCTGATATAAGGTCTCAAGTCACTACAGTGCTACTGCCCGAACCGAGTCAAGTCAGTTCAGTTTTCACCTAAATACTACACCCCCCCCATCCTCCACCTATAGGACCTAGCAGGAAGGTGTTTTCAGATCCTTCCTGATGACTGATCAACAACAAAGGTCTCTCTGCAGCTTGAATTTCAGGAAGATACATGTCAAAATAAAATACTCAAAAAGGGTGCCCTCTTCTATCTTTCTCCTGGTTCTGAATTAGAGTATCTGCTCCCCACAGATCAAGTGTCCCTTTCTTCTCATGTACAACACATGGCTCACACACTGTCACAACCCTCCTAAGAGACCTAATCTTTCTGACTAAAATCCTCCTCTAGTGCAATTTGGGAACTATTTGGATTCAAATTCACTTACATTGGCTTTCAGTTCCCCAACATGCAAAAAATCACTGGTCAAGTCCAAAATCAGGCAATTACATAGGATGTAAATTCTGGTTTTCAACTTTCTGCTTTACTATCCCCTCAAAGCACTTCAGTTTCCACCTTTTCCTAACCACACAGGCAAGGAACACTTTGCAATAGAAGCTGTGATTCCTTCACAATCATAGCACTCCAGGAATTTGATTTTTACAGAAAAAGGTCTCAAACGTTATAGAACTAGAAGAGAAGCCAACATCCCTGCTTATGGGCATACATCAAGGGCGAAGTTCTGCTAAGGTACATAGGTGCTTAAAATCAGGCTCCAAGTTTGGGTGCAGGACGTATCTCCTCCTCCCAAGCACAACCTGGAAACATCAAAGGACAGGGAGAGGTTCCCATCTTCTAGGTCCTCTCTTTTGTCAGGACATCATTACCTACCTCCCCCAGGACATGCTTCACTACTGTGGCAAAGACTAGGAGCACTGCAGCAGAAGCAAGCTTTCTGCTCTCCAGCACCGAACGCCCCCTGTTCCCACCTTCCCCAGAGCAAACCAGCTCACAGAAGAGTTGCTTCACCGAAGCGTGAGCTGTGTCTTCTCCCCCCAGGGCTGCACCCAAAGCCTCCTCAGCTCTCCCAGGCCGCACCCCGCTACTGCATGTCCTCTTCCCACACAGCCACCACCCAATCCACCGAATAACTGGTTGTTAAAAGGACGTCACTGTCTCAGTTTTTCCCAGTTCGGCCAGCAGGTGCCAAGGAGAGGAAAATCCATGCTCGAGGAAGCAGGGTCTTCCCCAGGTTTAATCTCCAAACCAAGAACATGGAGCCACGGGCCAAGCATGGTGGACGATGCAGTTGCTGAATGAGGGACTGCAGAAAATCCTCTGGGCTTCTCCTGCCTCTTAGTATTTTCCTGGAGTTCTGACACGGGTAAATGACATGAACACGTTACGGCATTTCTGAAATCCCAGAGCAGGCGCCACCAGAGACATGGAGCGTATCCAGAGAAAAAAGCTCTTCACACCCGATGCCCAGCTGCAAATAATAGGTGAAGGTAGAACAAATTGCCAGAGGCCAAGCTAAAGCCACCAAAACCGAACTTGCATACTGGTTACATGCGCTCATTTTGACCCACAGACCAGATGTACAAAGCTACAATGTCAAGGCCACCTACACGGAGAATGAGAAATAACACATGCATCCTTTCAGTCTGCAATTCTCAAACTTTGTGCAAATGATTTTAAACAGGGGTAGCGTCCCCGTACACACGAGGTAAGGGAGCAGCCAAGGACTTGATTCACACCTCCCATTCACTAGGGGAAGCTTTCTTCTCCGGGATGAACTAAACATGAAACAGTAATGATTGAGAACGAGAAAATGCTGTGCTGAAGTAAATGACTGCAGAGAGTTAGGACAAACAAGAATACAGCCCAGAACACTGGCTTGTAGTTGGCACAGGTAAGATAGTGATATGATTATAGGTTCCCTGGGACCTGTAAAATGGGCTTGTGATATTATCTTTTTTTAAGGGTGTAACGAGCAGCTTTTATTTAATGAAGTTTGTGAATCAAAACAGCTTTAAAATTAATGAGTAGGACCAGGTCTGTGGGAACTCTCCCAGCTGAGGCAGCACTTGGTTAGGAAACAAAAAATGTCTTTCTACCTGGCCATGGGCACCTCAAAGCAGATGGAAGGGATATTCAGATTGACTAGGAGCAGTGTGGCAGGAGGAAGGGGAATCAAGGGACAGAGTCACAGAAGCACAGGATCGATGCTGAACCTCTGGAGATCATCCAGCCACCCTGCTGCTCCAGCAGGGTCAGGTACAGCAGGCTGTGGAGGGCTGTGTCCAGCTGGGTTTTGAGTATCTCTGCTGATGTGGAGATTCCACTCCCTCTCTGTTCCAACACTTGACCACCCTCCCAGTAAAAAAGCTTTTTCTTATCTTCAGCCAGAGTACCATGTGTTTCCGTTTGTGCCCATCGCCTCTTGCCCTGTTGCTGGGCATCACCGAGAAGAGTTTGGCTCCTTCTTCTTCCTGTTCATGTCTTGTACTGGGCAGCCTAGAACTGGACAGTTCTCGGAGGACTTGCGGGGGGGGGACACGACATGGGGAGGACTTGCAGGACATGGGGGCTAATCTCCGGCTTTGCATTGTAAATGTGTCCAGGTCACTGACGGACAGTGCCTACCTGAAGGAGTATCCAGCCATGTCTTGCAGATCAGCAAGGAAGAAACATGAGTCACTTGTGTTTTAATGGTTACCTGCAGCACCTCGGTTCCCACATCAGCGGAGGTAACAGAGACACCTATGTCCCCAGGAAAGTGCAGAATAAAATCCATGGAATTTATGGAATGCACACTAAATGTATGTTTACAAAGAAGAGATTTGGATTCCAACTTTGTATCATCATAAAATGATGATTTAAAGAATCATTCACACATTTGTGTTTACATAAAAATACTGGCTATATTTGAACCGTCTTTTTCCCCCTTTTTCTAAGCTTAAAACCACTGAAGATTCTACTAAACTATTTCAAAAGGTTACCTCTACCATCAGCAACTAGCAATAGGGATTTATATCCAGTGAGAACCACTTTGAAGAGTATTCAAAACCACAGAAGAGGACTTTATTCTGTAGTCTTGACAATGACACGATGGTAAGTAACAGTTATCCACCAGCAAAACACCCTGGTGTTGCAGACCACACTAACTATTGACTAAACTGCATAAAGCAACAGCACCAGGTCAGGACCTTGATGAAAGTCAGAGTCAATGAAGCCTGCAGGATTTCTAGCTATGCCTTTGCCATAACCCCCAAATTTTGCATGCTGAAGAGTAATATGCAAAACACTCAAACGGCTCCGGCCAGAAAGAAGCTACAAATGTCTCCATGCAGTACTCCCAAGGAACTGAGACTCCTGAACCCAGAGCAGTGGTCAGTGAAATAGAATCATAGAATCATAGAATCGTTTGGGTTGGAAAAGCCCCTTAAGATCATCAAGCCCAACTGTTCCCCTAACCCTGCCATCCCACCCCCAAACCCTGGCCCTAAGCACCGCATCTGCCCAGCTTTTAAATCCCCCCAGGGCTGGGGACTCGACCCCTTCCCTGGGCAGCCCCTTCCAGTGCCTGACAGCCCTTTGGGGAAGGAATTGTTCCCAATGGCCAACCTAACCCTGCCCTGGCACAACTTCAGACCATTTCCCCTCGTCCTATCTCTCGTTACCAGGGAGAAGAGCATCCGTTTGTGCGGTGATGCCATGCTGATTCTGAGGTCGGATGACTCAGCCCAATCTAATGCATCTTCTTCAGGCTTGCCTGTCAGGTGTGATACCCCAGATCCCCGTTACCCAACATAAAGGAGACTTAACTGTATTTGGGTAGTCTAAACACAATTTCAGCTGCATTCGACCCAGAAACAGCAAGTAACGTGCAATAGAACACAAAACACTGTGTCTGCCTTCTAAAACACATGCACAAACCTCATCTAGGGCCTACCTGTTTTAAGTGTAGAAGTCACACTGCTGATGATTAGACCCTAAGGGTAGGGTTTGTATTCTATATTCAACTCAATTCTTTAGCCAGTACACAGGGCTGGAAAGAAAGCACTGAAAAACGTACCTCAGCAGACTTTCTGACCTGGAGTTTCTGTGGACCTCTTTGGCCATGCACTGGCACAGATAACAAAGCCAGCTTTTGGACCCACACTGCCAGCATTAACCCAAACTGCAAACAGTACTAAATAACTTACCTTTCAAAGGCACATCGAATGACAACCAAGGTTAAAGCAAAAGGTATACTGAGCAGGAGATCACGAGGCTGAGGGTACTGGATGTCTTCAGTCTCTTGCATGTCCTCCCAGGTGATTCCTGGGGGCAGCCAGAACTCATGCTGCCACAGCCACTCGTTCAGCGAGCGTGCCATCCTAGAAGGAAGAGAGACCAGAATAAACTGAGGACAGCCTCACACACAGCAAACCTGTCGGCACAAGCCAGCGAGGCAGAGGAAGGATTACACCCTCGCTGAGGTTGCATCTGGCTGTGAAAGCAGAAGAGGTGTGGAACGCATCAGTGCCCAAGGAACTGATAACCCACTCACAGATTTTTATCGGGTGCTCAGTGAGTGCAGACTCCTGGCGCAGAACCAGGAAAAGGGCTAAAGTGGAGGTAAAGTGCCTCAGAATTCAACCAAGCATTAAGTGTCATTCTCAGCAAGATGTACAGGAAAGTTTTAAGTTCAATCCTGCAGCTTCTCAGGTTCATAGGTTCCTTTCTACAGGACTGACAGCTTGGTATCATGAAGATGCAGCAAGTCTGCCCCAGGGCTGGCTGCCAGCTGTCCTTTTGTATGTACATATCCTTATTTTTTAGTCTTTGATCTTCTGCATTTGCTTCTATTTACACATTGCAATGCCACTATGTGCATGTGTGCGTATGTCTGCATTATAATTAATACTATACTGAGACTTCACCTTTAAAAAAAAAAAATAAATCTAAAAAAGATCTATCTTCTGCTTTAAATGATTACGTACTTCCAGGTCAGAATTTTTGTGCTAAGTGGTGAGCTGGATTCTTCATGTAATTTTAAAGACCGTGTCTGAAGGTGGGATTTACATACATAATCAGAGAATTCAGCAGCATAAAAGACAGGGGAATGGGTGTAACAAAGCATTTGACATGGAAATACTGTTGCTGGATAATTCTGCCTCATAGACAAATATGAGCTGCACTGCCTTCCAACACAGGCTGCTCATTCCGGCTTGTAACAACAAATATCCCAAACCCAAGCTCTGAACAGAAGTCAAGCAGACTCTGTGCAGGCACAGCATAAGGAACGGGGGAGCGTGGGAATGAGATGCCCATTGGGATCTGTTTGAACAGCACATGGGAAACGCCACCTTAGGAAACCAAGGGAAAAAGCATACAATTCACATGTCTGCCGCAAGTATCATACATCTGATTTGGAAGATGTCTTTAATTCAGAAGTAGTTTCTTTGTTAGTTACGCTGAAGATATGCCTCCTTCCAGAATTTTGCAGAGTCTGGGGGATATCGTCCATATCATAATGTCTTTTCTTGATTTGGACTTTATTATTCAACTCAGTGTCTTTTGATCTGACTGCAACAGAGAAAGAAGAACAGGACCCTATTTCGTCAAATTTGACTCCCATTTCTTCTGGAGCATGCAGAGCCAAGTCAGGATGATGACAAAGCTGATTACAAATATATGTGTAATTGATACCAAGTGGATGCAAACTTTCTGACCATTTAAGATATACAAAGGAGAAAAACACTTTCCCGTTTTTCCCAAAGAAAAAGGAAAACCATCTTACTAAAAATGCATTCTCCTCCCCCTCCTTGCATTCCCTGATTTCAGCTTTTGATACCAAAACCCACAACATAAAAATACCTCCTAAAAATCAAGAGCCTGATATACTGCGGAACTGCAACCAAAAGAAGTAGCAGTAAGGCTACAACTTCACTAGCACCGAAAAGAACATCCAGGTCTTCTACCAGCTTTCAGTTTGACACTAATCCTAGTATTTTCCATCTGGTGCAGCTTCTGGGACTCTGGAAACTGTGGTTTTGCTCCCACTTCCAGGCTGTTCTCCATTCCTTCTGCTAGCTCTCGTTCCAGTGCAACTTCTGGACAAAAATTATTGGCACATAAAAGGAAGACAAACAGGGTTTGTAGACTCTTCAAATTCTGTTTTAAGAGCCTGATGATGAAGACGCAACGGTTTTTAAGTTGCCTGCCAAATCTTGAGTCTCTACAACTCTCTGGGGCCTGGAGTATAACCTGACCTCCCCCACAAAGGCTTTTTTAAGGTGGGAATATCTGCTACCCACTGCCCATCCCCTTCTCCACTGGCAGGGCTGTAGGCTCCTTTAGCACCAGCTCCCTTTCCGTCTGCCTTTGGTGATTCAGCAAAGGCACCTGAAGCCAGGCCCATGGCAGAGCGGTGGCAGGGCTTGTTGTGCATTAAAAAGCGAGACGTTAGCTGAGGCACACATGCATACGTGGTGGAGAAAGCTTTTCAGTCATCTCGGTAAACATGCTACGAACCAGTATAGCTTCATGTGGGTGAGGCAGACATAAGCCCACGGGGCAGGCTGGATCCTCAGAGCCTTGGTGAACCATGTTTCCAGGATGTCCCCAAGTCTCCTGCAGACTGTGTGAACACAGATTTCTGCACAAAACTCTATGGTTAGAGAGCAGAAAGTGCCTATGGAGAAGCAAACTGAGCATGGGCTTAGCCTACAATGAATTCAACCCCCCGTCACTACAAAGCGTGGTGTCAGTGTCCCAAAACAGCTTGTGCACTTCAGATAGGTGCTGGATACCAGCTTAGAAAAGTCAGATAACCTAAGCGAGGCGTCTGAATTACAAAGAGCTTTACAAGGCATGAAAGATGTCAACCTCAAAAGCATTGGTAAACTGTTAAATATCTCAGCTCTAGTCAGGAAAAGCATCAGGACACCAGGAACCTAGGAGAACTATAAAGAAAAATCACCCTGCCCCACCACCTCAGCTCATCAGAAAACATTTCTTCAGTACCAGAGAGCTATCCCATGGCGCAGAGGCAGCAGGCACGCTAGGGAAAGCTGCCGTAATATTGCTTTGCAATTACACAACCAAGGATTCTCCCTCCAGAACTCCATATATCTGGCAGCAACACAAAAAAGATGCAACACAGGCTTGGTAGAGGACAGCAGCTGAACTCAGCCAAGGCCGCTCTGTGGGGAGTATAGAAGGTAAGCCTTCCAATTTGCTTAGGGGGAATATTCTTAGATTCAAAGTGCTAAGGAAGTAAACAGTCAGTATCTAATCTATTCTCATGTGCAAACTATATATAGGCAGGATCACCTTCCTGGAAGATTTATCGCCGCAGCTATCTTTACACATTGCAAAAATACAGAAAAGGGTCCAATATGAAGTGACGTATTTCTCATTGGCAATTTGCACGGGCCAAGTTCCAGAGTTGAAGCAGCTGGAAAGCTGGGGTGTCTAAAATGCACCCGCAGAAAAGCATAAGCAGGCCCATTTCTTTCTCAAAACTTCTTTATGCCTCACAGAGCACCTGCATTATTACTGTTACCTTTGTAATAACATACAAAACCAGCATCAAAGCTATGCCATGGGGATGGGGAGGACAAGGCTTCGGCACTCAGCGAGCCCATACTGTGACAAGATCAGGCATTCAAAATACAAAAAAAGCTCCTTTAAGTTGACACAGCTAGAAGGTTTTGAAGCAACTGGACCCTGTGCAGCCCTGCAGCCCTGTCTGCTGTATTTACTTTGTTAAATTCAGGGGGACCTGGACAGGCTGGAGAGCTGGGAGGAGAGGAACCTGATGAAGTTCAACAAGGGCAAGTGTTGGGTGCTGCACCTGGGGAGGTTGAACCCCAGGCACCAGTACAGGCTTGGGGCTGACCTGCTGGAAAGCAGCTTTGCCGAGAGGGACCTGGGAGTCCTGGTGGACGACAAGCTGACCATGAGCCAGCAGGGTGCCCTTGGTGCCAAGAAGGCCAAGGGCATCCTGGGGTGCATCAAGAGGAGTGTGGCCAGCAGGGCGAGGGAGGTTCTCCTCCTCCTCTGCTCTGCCCTAGGGAGACCCCACCTGGAGCACTGTGTCCAGTTCTGGGCTCCCCAGTTCAGGAAGGATGAGGAGCTACTGGAGAGAGTCCAGAGGAGGGCAACAAAGATGATGGGGGGACTGGAGCATCTCCCCTACGAGGAAAGGCTGAGGGAGCTGGGCTTGTTCAGCCTGGGGAAGAGAAGGCTGAGAGGGGATCTCATCAACACGTACAAATATCTCAAGGGTGGGGGTCACGAGGACGGAGCCAG
>BOSO01004243.1:0-44541 GCA_018403395.1 Gorsachius goisagi
ATGACTCGATAAATATTGCATAGTAAAGACAATTTTATTTTTATATGGGAGTAGTTGACAGCATCTGAGTTCAACTGTTGTCCTTCATAGAAAGTAACCATTTAAAACACACAGGGACTAAACGGGAGGTTGCTTTGCTCTAAGTAACCATGATCCCAAGCGTTACTTCTTGATCCTTAATTTTAATGAAGAGATACATTAAATACACTGTTTCCCACAGCAAGAATTCAAATTCAGCTTGCTTCAATACCCTTGAAAAGAGCATTTATTTCAAACTTGTAAATGATTTAAGAGAAAGCTTAATTAATAATGTTGTTTCCAGCCAGATGGCCAGCTATTAGTTTTCAGTCATCCCTTTTGGAACAATTCACCAGAAGCCTTCAGATGCAAAGGAGTTATAAAGCCAATAGATTTGACTGCCCAGCACTCTCAGCGGCTGCCAAAAGGTTCAGTAAAAGACACAGCTCTAGGTATAGAAATGTTTAGTGTTTCCAACTCGTGTTGTTGTGGCTCACGGTTGTAAAAGTCCACCACCAACAGCAGAATCGCTTGACGGACACCTATTTACTTCAGTTAACATTTTGTATTTGGATGGCATTAAATTCACTTACGGTTATATAATGTAACTTAAATGAAAACATGAGGCTACACGTATAGTGTTTCCCTGGACTTCTGCTAACAGACTTAAAACTTAAGCTCAGGAGCAGACCACTGTGGTATGATGTGCATCAACCAGTCAAAATATTCCCTCTGTACAGGAGGTACCAGCACAGAGATGAATAGATAAATATTATGCAAACCCAGTTAAGGTTTACCACTAAACATCTATGGAATTCTAGTATTTTCACTGACGTAGCAACTACATATTTTCAAAGAAAGTTTCCAACAAAAATGAAAACTCCTTCCTGAGCACAAATGAGATGGTGAACAGCAAGAGAAAGCTTTTTAAAGCAGCCAGGTATTGGGTTTTGCAACAGAGTCTCCCTCTTGAGATTTTAAGAGCTTTTCACAACGGCTATTAAATTCTCCAACATCCTTGCGAGGCAAGCACTGTATTTGCTAGGTAGTCAAGAGTAAGGTACAAGCGGGTTAAACATTCTGCTCAATGTTACGTAGTGGTATGGAACAAAACCTGCTGTTTTCAGTCTTCCCTTACCACAATGTATGTTCATTAGGCAGTAATCCACAACTGAAAACCTATCTTAATTCAGTTAGGACTGGGAAAAACAAATACGCAATTGCAACTCTATACATGAACTTTCAGCCTGTAGTTCTACCGAACAAGCAAAACCAGATTTGGGAAAAAGCTTCAGCGATCAGCTGTCTACCTACACACGAGTTATTTATGGCATCTAATTCAGAGCAAAGCTCAAAACAGTTTGCAGACTGCCAGCAGACTTTTACTGGCGACAGAAATCAGCTATAAAGTAGTATTAGCTTGGATAATCAGACCGTGATTATCCACTTTTTTAAAAAAAAAATTACGTTTAGTTATTTTGTAAAGCGTGTTTCTAATGCAGTGCTTTCAAATCAGCTGGTTTCTACCTTCCACCATTCTAACAGTCATCTCCTGCAAAAACTCCGCTGGCTGTAAAAAAAAAAAAAAACACAAAAAAAACCCCACAAAATTTTGAAAAGAAAACAGTAACATTAACAGGCCTAAAATATAGTTTTGACTTATGGCGAAGCTTATGTTCATTAAGTCAGGTAAATGTAGGCCCAAGAATCGCATATGGAGAAAGATCAGGCAATTGTATGCAATTTTCACCATTCCAAGCCCGTGAAACTCTTACAAGGTAATTAATCTGGGGTCTCCAGAATTAACTGGAGTTTTGCTTGAAGGTTCCAGGCCAGCATCAATAACTATTATCCCTGGAGGGATTTAAAAGCCGGGCAGACGAGGTGCTTAGGGACATGGTGTAGTGGTGGGATGGCAGGATTAGGGGAACGGTTGGGCTGGGGGAGCTTAAAGGGCTTTTCCAACCTAAACGATTCTATGATTCTATTCTAGACCTTTCCTCCAACAGGCTGCTGACCATGAGAGAAGAAAGCAAGGATAGATCTTCTGAGTTCAAGGTCTATAATTGTGGGTGGGCTTTACCGAGGCCGTGCAAGAGGAAATCCCTGCTCCTTCCTGCATTTGTATCGTTGGGTAGCAGGGGAGGTGGGAAGGGGGCTCAGGGAGAAGCACATTCTGAGGGCTTCACCGTTGGTATGCAAGCTGGTTGAAAATGGTTAAAAAAACCCAACAAACAAAAAACAAACCCACAGTGAGAACAGCCAAATGGTGCTTTCGGCACAGGCACAGGATCAGGAGCCACTGCCACTGCCAAACCCACTGCCAGTGGTATCTCAGCTACAAAACGTGGAGGGCCCCTGCCAAACCACACCAGCGCCCATCAGAAAACCCTCAACGCAACACGAGCGAGAGCTCCTCCGAAAATGAAATGCTTTGCAGAGAAGCGTCATTTTCAACAAACTTCCAGCTAAATCCTGCCTGGCTTCCTGCCAGATCTCCCGCCCAGGGCTGACAAACCCACTCTTCATGGGACTGCTGCGTGCTGCAGCCACGCAGGGTGCCCAGCGCCGAGCCCTCGGGTTTCCCAGGCTCCAAGTCCTGCAAAGAGGAACCCACAGAAGCCTCAAAAGCCCTGAATTTATATGAGAAAACCAGCTAATATTCAACCTACAAACACCTCTGTTCTCCGTTTGCAGTTCACCGCCGCCTTGTACTGGCCTGACTCTCCTTTCACTTGCATGCCAATCAGAAGTAAATTTACCAAAATCCACGTTAATTACACAAATGCAAAAAGAGTGGGAAAAGACTCAGACTCCAGCTGCTGATTATCCTTTCTTTTAGGTAGAGTGCTTTTTAAACGCCGATGTAATTTTTCAGATCCTGTTACACGTGTGCTACAAATTGACTACGCATCTGACTCAAGGGGAACAACCATTTGTTCAACAAATAATAAGAAGAAAAGGACCTTTCTGTACAGTTCTACATGTATGGAAACCACAGACTTTGTATCTCTATGAAAAAAAAACAGATCTGGTCTTCCCGAGTGTAACAAAATTAAAGGTGCTCGTAGTTGGGTCTTCCCACACAGCAACACTTAAAATCCAGCTGTGGAGGGAAAGCAAATTTTGGGGGGAAAAAGCTGTTAAGTAGATAAAGCAACAACAGTAGCATACTCCACGCAAAACCAGAGAGGCACGCTCATGTTCCACAGATGTCTTCTACTAAGTTCATTATTTTTGTGAACTTTAACTGTTCTACATCTGTAAAGAATAAGTGAATTTCTCTTTGCATGGTCAAGCAACTACAACAGGAAGGACAAAGTTTTTCCTCTTTTATTGTGAAAAAGGAAAGTCAGTATCGGCATCCATCATTCAACCATTGCTGGCTGCAACTTCACCACAAAGAAGGAAATTTCTGTTTTGACTTCCTTTTTTAAAAAGATTGTTATGGTGAACGAAGGTCACCAATTCAAAGATAATCTCCGACCTTTGTTATGACAGAATTCGTAAGCAAGAGTTGAATGAAACTTTCAGATTAGATAACTACAAATTATGCAGTGAGCTAAAAATGGGCCACCTAAAACCTCGATCCTGAGGCTCCCCTTCCTGAGGACGCCAAAGCACGGAAGAAGCGAGGGCCCCAGGCAGACCAACCAACTCTCCTGACACCTTGTCCCCTGCAGTCTTCTCTCCACCATTCACAGATCTCACCTTTTGTAAATGGATACACATTCCTCTGGAAATGGAAAAGCAGATGCTCCTGTTCCGGGGGTCAGGCACAGGGCCCACCCACAGCAAGCATGCAGGTGCCCGAGGACAAGGCAGGCGCACACAGATCCCCATCACACGACTACCTGAAACACGCGTCTTCTTTGCCTCATAACCTCAGTGCAGAACAGCAAGCGAGCTGTAAAGGTATTTCGAGCAACAAGTAAAAGTCATTAAGATGACCTATTCACCTTCCCTAGACTTACACAGGTTACATTTCTAACAGGTAGGTTTTATGGGATTGTTAAGCATGTTCTTTCACGAGGCTCACCAAGGAGATTTACAATTTCATCACGACTTCCACATCAACAACCACTCCTAAGACTAAAAATGCAATCAAATTGACTCCTCGAGGAACAGCACGATTCTGAAGACAAGCAGGCTGAAGAATCAAACTCACAAGGAATAACTACCATTGCTTCCCAGCGCCCTTTCCCCAGCGCTGCTCCTACCCGCTGCCATCTGCTACTTCAGAAGCGCGCACATGATGCCAGCAAGGCCAACGTCAGCAATCACTGCGCCCGCTGAGTAACGCCTTGTCCACGTGGAGATTCTCCACTGTAGCAAAAAGAATGATGGTTTGATACTTGGAGCAATTGCTGGGACATGCAATCCCGCAGATTTCCTGACCTACTCGTTGTGAGCAGCCTAAAATCTGTCTGCACCACAGCCACGTAGGCTGGAGAAACCCACCTGAGCAAATGTGGATACCCGAAACAGCGTAGCTACAGCAGCTCAGGTTTTACAGGCTTCTTAGTTGACAGTGAAGATTACCTATTCTGGAGCTCACAAAATTCCTGGGTGATCCTCTTAAAAGCACGGCGTTGTTATTTCTTACCTGGCTGGGCTCTTCTGAAAAAAAAAAAAAAAAGTCTATCCTTTTTATTTTTTAAAAAAAAAGAAAATAGGTTTCTATTACTAGGCACAAGTAGTTTATTCCTGCTCTCATTTGTGGCCTATGCTTCTGAAGGATCAAGCCTTTAATACCTAAAGAGCAAGCTCTGGCTTTTTATTCTGTTCCTACAGAGCCACAGCACCAGTAGCAATGAAACTTCCCTACTTGCCTAAGGGCAAGTCCCATCATTCTGACCGTGATGGTAAAGCGATGCGTGAGCAAATGAGGATCAGGTCTAAAAAGGCTTCAAAACATCTCTAAAAGCAGTATTAACTGCAACAATCGACACATTATTGTCTCCCCAGCCACACCGAAAGTTGTGCTACCAGGGACAAGTACAAGAGCCCAATTATGAACAACTTCCTTGCCTTTATGTTCGGACTCCAGTCACACGTAACAAAACGTAATTAGCAAACGTTTGCTAAGCTTGGTGGAGTCAGCCTGCTGGAACTGGAGGGTCTGGACAAGAACCTCTGCCCCGTCTTTATTCCCCTCGCGCCCGCCTGCTCTCTTCACTGCCAATCAACACAATCAGCTCTGGACTGGGAAAAGCTTTTTGCACAGCCCATCAAGGCAGACGAGGACAAAAGTTAATTAGGACTATTCATAAGCCTTACTGGAAGAGAGTGCTGCTTCCCATCCCTAAAAATTTAATTGCACTCAACAGAGGAAAGCTAGAAAAAACAACAATAACAATAAAATTTTTTTTAAAAAAAAAGATAATTTGGGAATAAAATCTGATTTCAATTTAATTCAAGCACCGTTTGGCCCTATTTATTTCATAAAGTAGTTCATGCAGAATAATGGCATTACCGTGCATCTAACGGCATTAGAAGCTCCTAATAAATTAACAAGTGAAAATTAATGGCTGCTCACTCCATTAAATCTTGTTAATTTTATTTTTGTTGCAATAATATACTGATCATGAGTTTACATTATTAAACCAATATTTATTAGAAGAGCTCATTTTAATTGGATCCCTGATGTGATAATCCCGTACAGTGTGTATTTCTTGATTTCATCAATTTTTTGCATTTATTTCTCATTATATTTAAATGACTGCAACGTTTAGGGTCTTTTCCTAATACTATAAAAGTTAAGCAACCATTTAAAACATTTTATTTCACAAAGATTCAACACTTACTACACAATATAATGAGAATCTTATGAGTCCTTTCAGAAGCTGTTTTAAATATTTTAGTCTCTTAAGAAAGGGGGGAAGGAAAAAAAGGCAGAGATAGGAATATTTGAAAACATCTCAACAAATAGTAAGAGACATTTTTTCCCCTTAGCCTATCAATGTTCTGTACCAACATCACTGCGTTGTCTTTTAAGTCAACAAGAGTTTTATCACCGGTTTTAATGAAAAATATTAGCTGGCCTGCACATCTCAGGAAAAATAACCAAGTTTTATATATATTGACAAAAGGTTTTGCATTGTATTGGCTGCTGACAGAGATTACAAATTTAAGACACCGTACTAAGGGCTGGGTCTGACGTGCTATTCCAGCAGAACTTCTTTGAGGGAAGGGGCTGCAACACCAGACCACACTTTCTCCCCTCATCTCCTTCCTCTCCCCAGTTCCTCCATCTCTACCAACTGAATGTGTAGTTGCTCCCTAACTGGTTCTATCAATATTCTTGCTTTAGCTTAACAGCAGCATTTTGTTTTTTAAAATGGTACAGTGTGGACTAAAAGTCGACTACACACGCTATGATCCAGACTCACGTAAGAGGCCATAACTCTGACTGCAAAGGGTGGGGAGAAGTTGTTAGGGGGGCTTGTGGGGAGCAGCAACCTCTGTGCCTGGAGAGCGGGGCTGGAGGTCTGGGGAGATGACAAGGTGGAAGATGAGAAAGGTAGTGATGGACGAGTGGGACTGCAGGCAGAAAGTACACCTGACTAGAGGCCTGTGTCCACTTACGTACCGTATTTCCACCTTTAGACCTGATCTGGAGTCACACTAATGCCATAAAAGCTAGTTACAAGCAGATTTGTAAAGCGGTGCCTACCCCACAGCCCTCACTGCCACAGCTAAACCAGCTCATGTGGTTACTACGAGCAGCACAAAGGTTAGGACAGGGCTGTAAAAGCCTGCCCATAAAGCTAGGTCAGTACATAGGTTAGTGCACACAGTTCTGTAGCAGTAAAATTACCGGCAACGTGGAGTTAATGGGTGCGATGGCAGCTTGGTTGTGTTTGCATGGAGGGACTGTCCTGTCATCACCTCTGGTCCAACAGTCTGAACTGCAGACACTCTTCACTCTCTGCAATATTAAAGCTCCTCACACACAGGGACAGGCCAAATTGAAAACAAGGTAGTATAAAATTGTTATTAAAAAAAAAGTATACAACATTGCACATGGACACGCAAAACTATGACTGGACCTTTGCTTATTACTGAAACCATATGGGCACCTGTCCCAAAAGAAGAACATACTTCAGAGTCTTGCAGACAGCCCCCACCACTTACCAGATTTACAGTTTTCATATTTTCCTGGTGTCAAGGCAACCCTAAGAGCACGGTCAATTCTCGTAAACATTGCGCGGTCAACTACAAACACAACAGAAGGTAGGCTCACACCCAAGATGTTCCTACAATCACTTGTGTATTATCCCTGGTTTTCCTCACCAAAATGTGTATCATTTAAGGAACACCTTGTTCAGCTGCTTTTAAAAAGCAAATATGCCATGTCTCCATTTCAATTGGTGCATTCTATCCTTATCAGATGAGTTCCACAAGAAATAACACCCACCTCTCTTCAAAACTATTTTTTTAATTTAAAAAACCACCACTTAAAAGAAGGGGTTCCTTATGTGCAAGAACCCTGGCTCCCCTAAAACCACTGGCGATATAAAAAAAAAAAAATACAGTAATAGGTTCAAAAGAAAAATATGCATATGAAAATATATCACAAAGTGTCATGAGATTCATGTCTTAATATGCGTAGTACTGCTAAAGTTCTTGCAACAAAGCATTTACTATCTCATCCCATATCAGCAAGAGTCCAAATACTGCACAGAAGCTACTAAGTGCTCATCGCGTGTTCCTGGCTTCTGCAGTTCAGACCCTGACACAGGTTCAGAGTTAAACACTCATCACAGTTCAGCCTAACACACTTTATTTCTAGAGCAAAACGTTGACTGTTTGTCAGGTGCACAGCACGGTCTCTCTTCAGATCAGGAACAGTATTAGAGACTCATTGCTCACCTCCTGAAGTCCACAGGGCTCTGCAGGTATGGAGTAATGTCAGCTGTAGACTTTGCTGCCACGAGATTCCATGCTTACCATACTCCTTGGTCTTGGAAGCAAATAAAGCCATCAAAAATTAAAAAAAAAGACCTGATAGCAGCTGGAGTAGACCTACACTTGCTCACAGAGCAAATTAGAAAGGCCACAAACACATACACCTGGCTGTGCTGGGGTACATGCTAACGGCACACCATCCTCAGACAGGGATAAAAATGTCCATCCTGAAAGCTGGGCTTTCCAAGGTCAACGCAACTACTACAAAGGATGTATTTCAATCGGAAAAAGAATGTGTGTTTCCAACTTTTATCACCCCATACAGTATGAAAAAATATCTTGCTGCCACGCAAGCAGCTAGGTCAACTCCTGACACCAAAGGCCACCAGCTTGGTGCACAGAGGCAGCTACCTTCTGGAGAAGGATGGGCTTTGGCAGCAGTGCACCAAGGAGGGAGGTCCTCTAAACCAGCCATTTTGTCAAGCACCAGTAACCGTGGCACAAGAAACAATCCGATGGTCTGAGCCGGGTAGGGTTTTCAGGTGGAAATTACTTCCTGCTCCAGCAGAAAAAAAAAAAAAACAAGAAGGAAAAATCCTGCCAGCAGAGCGTTACACTGAAATCCTTGAAGGCCTCTACAGCCTTTTGCTGTCTGCTACAGGTCCTTCCAACAGAAAATCTGGGCCCTGAGGCATCTGTCACGTCAGCTTACAAATGCAGCCCTTGGAAAAGTAATACATGCCGAACAAGTACACAAGCAAATAAACTACTCCTTGTTTAATAACCCACCAGGAGATAGAACGTAGTATGTATACTTCCAGGTCCAAGTCAAAAAAAATGACAGCAGGAATAAATTCTGTTGTAGGGCTAAGGAATTAGAATACAAAAATTGTTTTTTTTCTTGTTCTTTCTTAAACCAATCCCACCTGATCACTACAGGGATTTGCTGTGTAGCCCTTATTCCCGTGAGCAATGTTTCTGCAAAGCTCAAGCACTTTTACATCTGAGACTTGCTTCGTCTCATGGATACAATAGCTAATTTTGGACTTACCCTACTCCTGCTGGGCCAGAGTCATCACTGGCATAGCTCCACTGTAACTCAGCCTACTGATGCATTACAGACAATGCACAACATGACCTAATCCTTAATGATGGTTTTTCCCCCTTTCTCCCCCCAACATACTTATTTGACTAAAAGGACATATGTAGAATTATTAAAAAAAAAAAAAACCACACCTAAAACCATACTAAAATTGTTTTGCAAACGCTAATTGCAAGCGACACGGCAATCAGATTCACAGATACATTAGGACAAACTACACAGTCCAGGGAAGACTTAAAGTCACGAGGCCTGGTTACAGTTCCCGCTCTGCCACTGACTTCTGGACAAGCTGTTCCACATTCCCCCACCATTCCCCAATCTCTGCTACACAACCTCTCAGTATGCTGCTGCAGAGGGTCCAGCACAGACTCACCTAACCACGCTCATTTGGATCTCTGTCACAGACACACTAAACAGTAATAAAAAGTACATATGCAGCGTCGTGTTTAAAAACTAGTGAGTGCCAAGGCATAAGGAGCTACCATGAAAACATGCTGACACTTCCCCCACACCAAGGTTTAAGATCTGCAGGATCCAGGCTCTGTGTCATAAGTGAACATGGAACATTTTAATTTCGGTACAGATTTCCTTCAACAGAGCAAGGTCCAGGAGAAACAGACATTCACTTCTGCACAGTAGAACAGCCAGGACAACCTCTGGAAGTGGTAATATTTATGACTTGCGACATCTGCTTGCGTTGTTACTTATTTTCAAGTGTTAAAATTATTTTTCTAAATTAAAGCACCGTACTCCACCCATCCCTTTGTTTGCTTTGAATCGTAAAATATCAAAACCTTCCTCCCTTATCTAAATCACCTTGTTACCAGTGAAACAAGTACCGAGAAGCTTCACATTCTGCTCCCTAACATGTCACCATCAGCTAGATGCAAGACCCAGGTCCCATCAGCAGGGCTGCTCAAGTCATTTTCTTCTTCTGAAATGGTAAGTATTGCAGGGAAGTGCTTTAAACTGGGTATTATCTGTGTGGAAAGCACACTGCTTAGCAAGAATTTAAAAATATAGGGTTTAAGGCACTTGTACCGGGGTGGTAGCTCTACAGGTTTTGATTTCTGCTCCAATTAGGTGAAGCCAGAGTAACTCTTAACAAAGGCAGAGAGGTCTGTTTGCATTACTGGCCAAATATCTTAGCCAGTCATTCACCATCAAAAAGATAAGGAGACTTGATTTTTCCCTTAAAAAAAACCCACTATAGCTGTTGGAAGAAAATTTTACGAGTTCCAATACCCACATTTCTAAGCTACTCGCTTCACTTTTTCATGCAACAGATGCTGCTTTGTATTAGCTACTGCATATTAAATCATTCTGACAACCAAGAAAGCGTACATTTGTTTGTGTGAGAGAGAAGCATGAATACACACACACAGAGATATCTTCTCACGCAGAAGCATACAATTATGCAGCATTCAAATATTTGGGGTGAACTTTGGCCTTTGTTTTTAAAAAAAAAAGTACCCTCAAACAACAATCAGTAACAGACCCAGCAGTCATCTGGCCCAGCTCACAGAAATCAACAAATCTTCAGCAATAAAACACCACTTGTGGCCAGTTATTTCAGAGTTACTCGGGAAATTTTTCTTAGATGGGATGCTTATATACACGTCCTTTATGATTTATAATGGTCTTAGGGATCGATCTCGGAATGGAAGCTAAAAATAAAATCTGTGTTAATTCAAAAGAATGGATAAAAAAAAAAATCAGCTCTATTTACACTCATGATTTTTTTTTTTGTGCTCCAAACAACCCCCTTCAGCTATACCATTTGCATTCCCGATTTAAAAAGTAATTTGAAAACATACGCACAGCAGGGCTCTAAATCACCTCTTCAGGGTAATATCTGTCTGGCTAATATGGAAGAAACCAAGCAACCCAAACAAACCCATTTTCCTGATACATTAATCAAAAGAAAACCTTAATGTAACAGTACTGGAGAACACGCTGCAACTTTTGACAATGGGAGTATTCACAATAAAGTATAACTGTAATCCAGAACGCTTCCAACTTTTTTTTTTTTTTTTTTTTTTTTATCTCGGCTGGAGACATATTTTCTCCCCTACATTCCCCTCTTACTTTCTTCCTCTGTCGTTACTAGACAGTAATCCAATTCTATAGCCAGTTTGGGGGGTTTTTTTAACTATATATAGAGCCAGGATAGAGCCTGCAGGAGAGGACTAACACCGCACCGAAGTGCAGCGGGGCTGGAAAGCAAAACAAGCCCTCTCCCAGGCTGTGCCAGAGCACGCCGAGTCCCTCGGGAGAAAACTACCACCGAGGGGCCCCCCAGCACCCCCGCGCCCGCCCCGGGGACCCGCGGCTGCGCCCGCCCCGCCCGCCCCTCCCGCCGGGGCGGCCGTGCGGGGGCTGCTGTGCCCGGGCGGGGCTGCCCCTCTCCCCGCCGCCGGGCACCCCCTCACCTGGGGATGGTGATGCACTTGGTGTTGATGTTCTGCGTGGTGATCGCCTTCTCCAGCTCGTCCAGCTGCCCCGTCTTCTTCAGCTTCTTCACCAGGCTCTTCACCGCCTTCTCGCACCATTTCTCCTCCTGCCCGTTCTGCTCCCCTTTCTTCCAGCCCAGCAGCCGCTTGACGATGGGAGGAGTGAAAGGCAGGATGGAGGACATGCTGGCTCGCCCGGCAGGGCCGGCAGCGCCCCGCCGCTGGCTCCACGCTCGCCCCGCCGCCCCCCGCTTCGCTCCGCTCCGCGCAGGCCCCGCCGCGCCGCGGGCAGCACAAAGCCCGGCCCCGGGCGGCAGCGGTGGCCTGGCCTGGCCTGGCCCAGCGCCGCTCCGCTCTCCCGCCCCGCCGGTGCCTCAGCGCCTCGGGCCCGCGGCACCAAACTTTGCCCGGAGTTCGCCGCCTCTCCCCGGCGGCGGCGGCAGCTCCCTCCTCCCCCTCCTGCCCCGCTCTGTGTGCGCGGAGAGGCGCCCACTCCAGCTCATTCCCAGTCTGTCTCTCATGCAAATTGCCTGCTGGCCGCCCCGGCCCGGCTTCCACCCCCTCCTTCCCTCCCAAACACGCTCACTCACGCCGCCGAGGGAGGGCGGGGAGGCGGCCGGCCCGCCGGGAACTCCGCTTCCCCCCCCACACCCCCCCCGCCACCGGCGGCGGCAGCCCCCGCGCTGCCAGCTGAGGCCCCCGCTCCCCGGGCGGGACGGGGCTCTCCCTCCCTCAGCCCCGCCGCGCACCCGCGGCCTCCCCGCCGCTGTGCTCCCCTCAGAGCGCGGGGCGGGAAAGGAGCGTCCTCACCCCGCGCCCGGAGACCCGCGGGGGCTCTGCCCGCCCGCCCCGCGGCCCCTCGGCCTCCACACACCTCAGAGACCCGCTGAGGCGGCGGCTCCCCGGAGGGAGGCCCGGGGCGCGGGTTCATTTCTCCTCAGGGCCGCGGGTTCATTTCTCCTCAGGGCCGCGGACTCCCAGGGAGGGTCAACCCGGCCGTAAAAGCCCAAAAGCGAGCTGGGACAAATCCCATCGAGGGGAAAGCAGCAAAAATAAACACAAGAGACAAACCCCCCTTCGGTGAGGGGAAGGGGGTCCTCGGGCAGGGTGGGGTGGATGGAACCCCCACCACAGCTCTTCCCTCTGTGGAAAGTTGTGTTTCCACACAGAGATAGTGGAACACAACCTGGGTCGGTCGTGCCCAGACAATCAGCAAGTTTTGTTTCAACCCCTTTCATTTACTATTCCATTCCCTCATCTTTCCACCCCGACAACCAGGTATCGGAATAATTTTTGCCCTGTATCAGGCACAGATGACACCCTGGAGATGTTTACTACCAGACCTGGTCAGAAATTCTCAGACAGAATATTTTTGTCAGAGGACGGCAGTTTGTTCACATCTAGGTGTTTTGCAGAGATGCTTCAGTTTTGGCTGCCTCAGGGTGCCATCCAGGTAAAATTTCCAGCTTCTTCCCGTCTTTCACCAGGACAGACTGGGCTGTCACACTCCTCAGTCTCTAGCATCACCCCCTCCATCCCAAAAGGGAGCCCAGGCCCTCAAAACCATGTGAATAACAAGCCATAGCTCCAGTTCTCTGATCAACCACCCCAAAATGGTGCCAAGCGGCACGCATGGCAGCCTGGCAGGCAGCAAGCAGGCTGGGGGCCACCTGCAGAGTCACCAGGTGCCTCCGCTGAGGCTGGTTTGCGTTTATGAGCTCCAGCTGCTTCACAGCTCCTCGCAACAGCTGCCCAGCAACAAAGGGGTAAAAGTTTCAGGGGACCCAGCTCCCAAATTCTGAGCTTTCGAGCAGAGGTATGCATCCCAGTTTTCTCCATTCCACCAAAAGGGATTTTGGTGAGCCTGAATTTGGGAAGCCTCCAGGGCTGCTCGGCAGCTCCCAGACACGCAGGTTCTTGCCAACCCACGTTCTCATATTCCAGGTTCCAGTGCAACCCAGTGGGGAGACTCCTCGAAAGCCAGCATCCAAAAACTTCCCATGCCTGCGGATTCGAAGCAGCCAGCCTTACAGATTGCCTTGTGGCAAGTTAGGAACCTATGGGTTCAGACAGCGTCTGAGGCTCGGAGGCAGCTGGCTTGGCTTCCACAGGGGTTTAAAACAAAGTGTGTTTTATTCCAAATTGACAGTACCAAATTTTGAAATTTCAATGTTGCGTACAAATTAAATACTCCCTTCTCTATTTTTTTTTTTTTCCCTCTCCATCATTCTCGGATTATTCCCCAACATGCATTCCCCGAGTGTCTTGAATTTTGGAGGCTCACCACTAAAATTTTGGAGCATTGCCCTGACCCAGTTTTTGGCTGCTTCGGTTGAGATGTCTGAAGTACGGGGATGTGGAACCCCTGTAGATGGTCCTCAATACCTCTAAAATAATGCAAAAAAAATATTTACAGTAATTACCCTAAAAGCACGATGCCTGAATCACTGACTGGTTTCTACTGCCATTGACTTGCTGCGTATTTGAGTTTTTCTGAAGAGGCCTAGTTCCTGATAGCTGGTGATTAGTTAAGAATCTGAAATTTCATTTAAACATTTCCCCCCCCCCCCCAACTCTAGAGAATAACCTGAGTATGTGAACCAAGTAAAACACAGATAAAGTTAAATACATATTTCATGTCGAAATAAGTACTTGTTGCAATTTGAAAGGGGGTTAAGTTTAAAGTAACCTTTTTCTATTTTCCTATTTTTTTGGCCCAGCACATTTTGCAACTAAATGAAGCCCAGAAGGCGGCCACGTGGGAAGGACCCACGGCAAGGCAATGCTACATCAAGGTGACCTCAGTGCAGGTTTCTGCTGGGGACCGTATCCATTTCCTTCTACCTGTTCCAGCCGGAAAATCACGGGGACCGTTCCATATTTTTTTCATCCAGTAAGTTTGCAGTAACACTCAAATGTCCCCTCTGCACTCGGAATTCACGCTCTGACCTCAGTTCAGCAGGGCTTCCAGAATTTTCTGTACATATTCATGGGCTAATCTTCACTCCGTTACAGTCATATCGCAAGCGATCAACTGGGTAAATTTGAATAAGGGGAAGGAGGGGAAGAGCTGAGTGGTTTGCTCACGCTCGTACAGTGATTTAGTGGCAAAAGGGTGAACAGAACTTGCTGAACGCTGAAGTGAACTAGGTCTCGCTTGCTTACAATCTCATAAATGAGGGGTAGGCTGCGAAGTCACTGATCTAAACTCTGGGCCACAGCAGTGAATACTACTAAAAAACAAATAAACATTCTGGTTTGGGATGTAGAATTCATTTTTAAGATTAGAGGCGTTACATTTTACGGAACAGCTCGTGTGCCTGCTGGGGTTACCTGTCAGAATGAACCGCTCTATGAAAATACGACTTTCTGAACCCCTAGACAGTAATCCTTTATTTCAGAGAGTTTTGGACACTCTCAGCATGGAAAAATTAACAGACAGGAAAAGACAGGACCATCCCAATTCTGCATGGTCTGGATCTGTTCGCTGGTTTACAAAATGTCTGACATCTTGGAAGCCACCACTGGGCAGGATATGTTTATGGATTTATTTGGGATGTAATTCTTTCTTTGCTTTTTAAAAATCATTATCTCTGTATGCTTGTGGCATAGTAAAGGTTCAGGAACTTCACTTACTGCAGTTTGCTCTTACTGGAAAATAGAGAGATATTCTGCAGCAATGCAAGAAAACCATATACTTGAAGGAAAAAAAACCCATACCCTTGCATTTCTTAGCCTTTTACAAATACACCAGCACCTTAACAATTACTAAAAAAATAATCTCTACCTACCTTGTTTATTAATAAGATCAATCAATGAATAGGAACAGAATTTAAACTTTACTTTCACAGAGAGAAAAATGGGGCTTGGATTCAGGAACAATGCAAAATTAGCATGAGAAACAAGGTGTCCTCTGAAGCTCACACGCGCGCATATGTACCTTTATTAGAAATATTTTTTAACAGCTTTTGAGACTAAAGAATCGCTTCTGTGCTTCGCTGCATGTTCCCTTTATATCCTTCAAGTATCGAGAAGGGAGCAAGGGGGTTTTTGGGCAGACATGAAGCTGGTTCCATCAGTTCCCGCCACCTTCCCCAGCACCCTTATGCAGGGGCGTGCTGGAACAGGCAGGCTGGAGGAAGCGTGGCCAGAGCACGCTGTTCTCTGGCTACGCTCAGCCGACAGACGGTTCTTCGGGGAGCCTGGTGCCTGCTGAAACAGCTCCCAGGCTGTCTTAACACGCAATTGTGGCTAGTTTGAAAATCAGGGAGTGGTTGAGAACCAGCTTCTAATGTGCTGCCCCCACCTCGCTTTCACTCACTGAAATATTAAGTATAATTTCCTATGTGGGCATTACCTGTCCGTGGAAGGGAATTTTACGATAGCACTAGGACAGCTGAGAAGTGGGCGGGCAACCTGTGAAGTTCACAGCAGACAGGGATTTACTGGAGCAGCTAGGAGGGCTGCGACTTCAACTCCATTTGCTCCCCGTTACCTAAGCAGCAGCCACGCTGAAGGGTGAGATAGGTAGCAGAGAAAATGAGGAGATAGTTTTAAACTGGGTTATATTCATATCTTAACTTGTAAATAAGGGCTATGACATTTAACTTGGAATCTATGTCACATATAATATGCATAAACGAGGGAAAGTGTGGGAGCTTTCCATCGTTAAGGTAATATATATAATGTAGAACAGCATTTATACGCAAGCAAACCTATCTTAATCACTCAGAACAAACCTACAGGAAAATAACTTTTGGGGGGGGTGAGTCATGAAAAAAGCAAGGTCATTCTAAGTTAACATCTTTGGAGTTAACTTCAACACTGTGAAACTCAGACAAATCCATTCAGGGTACAGCAATTACTCTTCTCTACACATGAGAAAACATATACAATAAAAAGTTACTTTGTTGAAAATTCGAAATACTTAATACACACAAGCTAATCCACCTGGGTGTTCCCAGGGGCTCGGTAGTGCCAAAATCACGCTACCGCCTCTGCCCAACGGTCTAGTTAAGCCAGAATCCTGTCTGTGACCACGGCAGTACCTCTTGCCTAAGGAAAAAATACAAGGCAACACCATGTCCGGAGTGATCCTTCTTCTAATGTACTCTCCCAATTTTTGGTAATTATTTGTGTAGGCACTCCTGAACTGAAGCTGATCTCCCCGGATAGCCACAGACAGGCCATTCCTACCGAGACCTCTCTGCTGCCCACTTACACGTACACGTGGCCTTCCCTCAACCCCCATGTCCCATCTGGGACGCAGAACAGAGCTGCTATAAAGATTAACTGAAGTTGTCCAATGCAAGTCGACTGCTGGTAAGATTCCCTGGTTACTTATTTTACAAACTGGACAGTACTTGGTGACCATGCAGGAGGAGAAAGGGCAGTGCTGTGGTTAGGGAGGGCGAGCGCTCTCCTGGGAAAATAGAGTTTCCCCCCCCCCCCCTTTCTGTCGCTGCTCCCGTGTGATACGAGGCAGCTTCAGCCCAAACGGCGGGTGTTTATCGTGTACACCTCGTTTTTGGGAGGTCTGGCTGCTCCCCTGGGGTCGGGTCTGCAGCAGGGCACGCAGCTGCACGGGAAGCTGCCGAGAGCTCTGCTTCAGTAAAGCGGGACGTCCTGGTGGTCAGGGTCCTTAAGGACCTCCCTAACAACACACATCTAGCGGAGTTTTGAAAATGGCAATCCGAATTCTGGGTTTCCCCGCTCATTGAAGCCTTGGCTTTGAAGTCTTAATATCCCTTATATGATAACACATGTCCAGTGACACGACATGCCAGTCAATAGTATGGAGGATAGTTCCTTGGTTTGGGGTTTTTTTTGTTTGTGTCATAAGAGACAATAAAGTGGTGGGGACACCGTGGCATCTTTCCCCGCACAGCCCTCAGAGGACAGGAGCATGCAGGGACACAAAAGCCTCCTGAGGCTGAGCCACAGGTGGTTGAACCACAATCGCTTGGATAAGGCCTGATCTAATCTTTACAAATGTGTTAACAGCCTGAAATTAATATGCCTTCAATTAACCTGGAGATAAAGCTGTCTACTAGCACAGGCATCCACTCGGTCACGCAGCTATCCTGACAGCACTGAGTGGAGCCTTTTCAACACCCAGCTCTGCAAAGTGGCAGCACCTGCAAATGCTCAGCACTGCCCAGACTTTGCATACACATAGCTGCTGTTCCTCAGTCTGATTGCACACACCCCCCTCCTACAAAACACAAACACTTGCCTGTTCCAAGTCTTGCAACCTGAAATTTCATATTTTTTGAAGTATGCCATGTGGTTCAAATAAGATCCAAATTCTCACTTACAGGGAATTTTCTCCATATAAGACATTTCCCTCCTCTGGTTGCTAGAGGGACTGGGGTCCATGTAAAATTACACAGATAGTCTCTTGCGGTCCAAAAAGCGCCAGTAAAAAAGCTGCAGCCAGAAAAAAAAAAAAGAAGGAATAGGCCAAGCCCCAAAGCCCCAAACACAGAGGCTCGTTACAGGTAACACAAAAACTCAGCTCCCAGCCACAAGCATTTTATTTGAGATTCGTTTCCTATGTCCATATACGACTGTCTGTCCCTTCTGAATTCCTTGCTGTGTCTACACCCTTTTCTTTGCCAGGGCACATCTGTTAAAGTCTTCATTTTGGCTTTTGAAGTGGGCATTTTAAATCCAGCTGAACTTTAAAAAAGATCCTGAGCAAAGGCCTTTAACAAGTAAATATAAATACTTTATTTTTATGAATAGGCTCCTGTTTTCACATGTTCCATTTGCAATGGCCTCTTGTCTACGACTGCTGGCATGTCAAAGCCTCTACGGGAAGAATACATTTCTGGAGGAATACACTTTTCCTTGTGCACAAGGGAGATTCTCAAAGACTATTTTAACAACAACAAGAAGAAGTAATAAATTCACCTGTGCTGCAAGGGGAAATCCCACTGTTGCGCTGCAGCCTTGGGTAGCAGAAATTACCCTCGCCAACCTGCTGGAACTGTCCCCCCCACCCGGCACTATCGGGGGATCCCAGTCCAGATGCAACCTGTGGGACTGGGACAGCATCTGCTTAGTAGAGCAACTGTGCTCAACCTGGGCCGAGCTTGAGGCTGCTCCTCATCTCTGCATGGATGCACCGGAGAGCAACTGCTTTGGATCCCAGCCCTGCCTTGCTGAGGTCAAGTGGGAGTTCACTAATTTCAATTACTACAGAGTTTAGCCAGTAGTTTTTATGTGGTGGCTCCTCTACATTAAAACCAACAGTTAAGGCTGCTTACTTTTACATTTCTGAGGTTTACTTAATTAAGAAGCACCATTACCCTCTTTTTTGTTTTAATTCTTCTAACCTGAAACACAGTTGAGGCCCTGCAAAGGGACTGTCATTCTCATCTGAATCAAGAATCCTCTTTAAGGCAGCAGCAGTAAGGAGTGGGGTGGAATTATTTGCCCATGAATAATATGTTAATATTTATACATCGCTTGCTTAGATAAGGAAAACAACTTGATGGAAGAAGCTCTGTATGGCCATGCTTTGTGGAGCGACTTTTCAAGCTCCACGTAGAATCCCAAGTGTTGATTTTTGCCTCCTGACAGTTTAATGTGTAGCCCAAGAAAGTGCATTAAAAAAAAAAAGTAAAAAAGGAAAATCAAACCACATTAACCTGCCTGGTCATCTCTTCTGCTGGGGATTTCGCTACATTTTGAAGTTGCATTAATATGGGGATCCTCAAACATGGCTGAACTGGAGACAATCCAGGAGCTATGCACGTACACGTACAAGCCCCTTGGGTTTACTTTTTTTCTTCTGGGCGCCTGCTATTGCAAAAATAACAGCTTTGCTTTTTCAGAAAGTTTTCGTAAATCTCAAATCCTACTCAGGCTAGAGGAACAGCACAGAAGGGGAAGAGAACCACAAAGAAATGCTCCTGCTCCACGTGTGCGAGAGGAGGGATGTTTCCTCCTTGTTTATTTGTTTCGGGGGGGGCGGGGGGGGGGGAAATAAAGTGCTTTGTGTGAGGGCTCTTTGCTGGCGAGGCTGAACCGCTCTTGGGGCCCTGCTAAAGCGCTGCCAAGTCTGTCAGGAGAGGGGAGAGCAATCTGGGCAGGCTGCCCTAAATTAAAACGAAACTCAAATCAAATTCAGTTTAAGCACACAGCATAGTACTCGATATGGAAGCAAAAGGCAGAGTTACCTACTCAAGCATTAAAAACTCCTGAGTCAAGAGCCCAGCATATCACCAAATGGGCTTCAAATTGTAGCAATTAAATTAAAGCAACAACCCTCTTTCCTTTTTTTCTGTTCTTTTTGCGTCTCGAGGGGTTCATGCTTCCTACCTTGCCTTGGTCCACGTAAGAGATGAGATGAAAAGAAGACTGAGCTTCTGATGCAATTATATGCTTCCAGGAGCTAAGGGCTTTAAGAAACATCACCTGTGTGAGCCTTGCGGTATGAGTGGTAGGAACACTGCAAAACAGACCAGAGCTGTGGAGAAAATGCAATTAATTATACATTTACCTGAGATACTGAACACGTTAAGGAAACCTCAAATGCTGCTTTGTTGTAAAACATTGGGATTCTGCACTATTCTTTCTTTTAGGATGAGCTAACCAGCAACATCTGGACCTGTTTCAAGTTTTCAAACCGAAGCTCAAAGCTGCCTACAGAAGGCTTCTCGTTGGTTTTGATATGAGGTTTTGGGAATTTTGTTAATGATAATGCCACATCACTGGTTACAAGGCTTTTTGTAATGAATCAAAGAGAAATTTTTGCAATATTGATGGCCTCCCCCCTCCCACGGAGTTCGGAGCAAATTGAAAAATCACGTGCTTCAGCACTCAGAGAGTCCCTGTGAAGTTAATGGGAGCTAATTTAGGCACCTGGGTACAGCCTTGATAGACACTTTCAAAACCACGTGATTTTTATGACCTTACTACTGGTTTTTGCCTTTAGAAATCTCTTTCATAGCTTAACTTCAGATACGTCTTCCCGAAAGCTCTGTCTTCTCTTTACTTATTAGCGCTTATAGATGTCCTTTATAGATTTACCCATTTTAAAGTCACTGAAACAAATGCTGTGAGTATTGGGGGGGGGCAGGGAGGAGTGGAAAGTTAGGAAGGTTAGAGATAATTTCAGTTACCTAACATTTATTTGACTTAGTCACGCAGAACTGGATCAGCGCAGCTGATAGGGAACGATGATTAAACTAAACCCTGAATCCATATTCCCATGTGATCACCCTCATTATCTCTGCTATCAAGGTTGATCTGACAAGTAAATTTTATTTAGAATCAGCCATACTTCTTTTCCCCGCCTACCCCAAAGGCACCAGCGTTGTTTGCAGCTCCCCACTAAGAGAAAGTAAAATGTACTTTACGCCTACAGTGCGAAGAAGGAGCTGGGTAAAAAAGAATTTGGCTTCTTTATCTTGGGGCGGCCTGATCCAAAACCCATCAGGCAAGACATCAGGGTTTGTAAAGAGTTTGAAGATCCCTGGGTTAAAAAGCACAGAATGCTATAACTCTTATTAAATGCTCATTGATTCCTTGCTTTCTCATATACATTCACATAAAAAATGCATATACGTTTCAGTATCACTTGTAATACTCCACAAATTGTTAAGGCCTAAGCCTGGAACACTTGACTTTTAGTCATGTAGACAAACTGCTGAACGTAAGAATATTTTTGTAACAAGAGGGTACAGAAAATTTTAGTAACAGTCACTTTAGGCAGAAATTTCACTATGCCATATACTTACGGGATATTGAACGTGCTGCTAGATAAAGCATATGTTTAGTAAATGGGCCCATATCTCTGCTCTGGTCTATAGGGGCTGACCTCCTGGCTGACCTTTCTTTCAGTGAAGCTGACTCAGTAAATGAGAAATGGTTAACTTGCCTCCCGTACCATCGCTCTTTCGGACCAGATGCGGTAATGACAAACCAGAGGTACAAAGGTTCATAGATCTGGTCATTTCCAAAGAGATGAACTATTCCTAAAAGAAAGGAAACCAGGCTAGAAACAAAATTTGCAACAAAAGGGTACAAAGATGGTCTTTTCCAACTCCTGATTTCTGGTTTTGGTTTTGCTTGTGCTTTCTGGCTTGTTATTTAAAAACTTAACCAGGCTTGCTGAGGTGGAGGTTGAGGCACATTTGAAATTAGTCAGCTTGTTTTTGACTTCTTCTGACAATTCTGAGAGTTATGAGTTTTCCTCAAAGATACTGAGTTGGAACCTGAAGATCTCTTGGGTCTGGAGGCTGGCATCACGTGGAGGGTGGCTTTTACGCACTGCCCAGGTGTCAATATTTCCCCCTGGCTACTAAAATGGGGGCTGGGGAGCAAGCGGGAGGAGGTTATAGGGGTGCTGGGAGCAGGGAAGAAGAAGGTCCAATACCAATGCCATTTTTTTATCATCAATTTGTGTTTCTATGGGAGGAGAATCCTGGAAAGGGCCATTACTACTGGGGTTATCAGAGCTCTGCAAGGCGGGATGAACACAAAGCTGCCGTGGTGCAAGGCAGGATTTGAGTGGATTTAGGTAAGCTGAGAATTTGGCCTTTGCTGTGCATTTGGTTGGTGCTCAGTAACCTGAGTGACTGTGCTATGTAGCAATTTGTTTCGATATTCTGCGCCCTTTATTTTATGAAATATTGGCTTCATTTTATAAAATACCTCTGAGGCAAGAAGAGAAACCAGGCAAGTTGCAAAATAATTCTCCGATCAGCCACTCAAAGCCCCATGGGATCTATTATTCTGACAGCAAATCTCCCCATGATGCATGCAAACTCAATTCCCACTCTTGCACTGTCATGTCAAAACTTGCATCCATCACACTCTCATAGCCTGCGTCAGGCCTTGGCCGATCTTGGTACTACCTGAGGTATGGGAAATAATGTTCCTTCTCCTGCTATTTGAGCACAGAGAGGCCTCGAGTAGGGGGGAGAAATTTGAAGGCAGCCACCCAGATGTTGCTGCTGCAATGTGGGAGACAGAGCCTTTTGTCTCTGCTGTCACTAAAGCCAGAGAACAATTTCTCTGATTTGTGCATGGAGCAACTTTATGTGTCTTTCCATTGTGTGCGACCATTTCTCTTGCTTAAAATGTTACACTTAAGGGAGCAGTTAGTCCTTAAAGCTACAAGTTTTGTTTTTCTTCAATGTAATTAAATCTGGAAGAGACCAACTCAACAGTTTGCTAGTATAGAGGATTAGACGTCCCTGTTGCTACTTGTATAGCTGAATAGATTATGTGCAGTGCTTTGCACAAATACAGTAAGGCCTAAATACCTTACCATCTATTCATCTATATCAGATAGAACTCCCTTCTCACCCTAAATAGTGAATGTATGGTGCCTGAGTCATTAGCGCACCAGAACTGATGAACGCTGGACAGTTAAGAAATAAGCTTAAGGAGTAGAAAGTTGTTATCAAACTGTCTCATTCCCATCCACCCATTCTCACTCCCTCAAAAAAAAAAAAAAAAAAGAAGAAAAAAGGCAATTGTTCAGATTACAATGGATTGAGGCTGAAGGCATAAAGCCATCTGAGAGAGAAGAAATAGCAATATGAATAGACTGGGAAACGTTAAATTCTACAAAGGGAGAATGGCCGGGCTGAGGTGCAGCTGAGCACCGAGCCACGTGAAGAGTCAGAGGTGAGGAGAAAGGGAAGGACATGAGCGGGCAGGGCTGGTGTCGAGGCATGGGGAGGGGTAAACAATGCTCTTCCCCACCCAGAGGATGGTGCAAGCCCCAGGCAGGAGTGGAGGAGAAAGTCACCATGGTGGAGAAGACCAAAGTCGACAGAGTGACCTGGTAGCGGGACTGGTGGAGCAGGGCAGGAGAAGTTTCTCAGGGGAAAAAAAAAAACAGAACAGTATGTAGATACAAAAGGAAAAGAGTTGCTGAGTGAAGAGGCCTTGAGGTTTTCCCAGGGCTATCGTGTATAAGGGGTCTTGGCTGGACTGGGGAAAGGGGAGGTCGGACTGACAGAAGAGTTGGAACCAAACAGACCGACCAGCCTGGGGGTCCTCTTCCATAAAAAGGAAGGTTTCAGGGCTGAAAATAAGAGGAGGCAGAAAGGCAAAGGTGAAGCTGAGGAGGGGTTGGATTTCTTTGTCCTTCAGAGGTTTTATAGCCAATGATACGTTAATTTTGTGTAGTGCCAAAGACAGCATAAACTGCAGAGAAAATCAGATCTGTCGTGGTTGAGGATGTAGAGAAACAGTCGATTGTATATTTAACAGGAAGTCAGGGAGATCAAAGAGATTTCAAAATGGTTTTGTTTTTAAATGATACCCTGGCTTTATTTTGTTTAGATTGAGCTGGGGGCCTCTCTGCAGAGGATAAAAGGAGAAAAGAAATGTGTAACAAAGACATTTCCCCTCTCCTTAATAGTCGAGGGAACTTGACATCCCCATCAAGCAATAGCACCATTATATGTACCGCTGCACGAAAGGAAGCTATTTTATCCTTGGAAGGAGAGAGAGATGTTATCTTCTAGAAAAAAGGTGAAGTTCTGCAGAAATTCAGTGCTGTTAATAGACTGTTATGACAGCGCGCAGTTTCATTGCCGGGGAGCAACGCATGTCAAAGGCCTGAATCCTACAGCGGTTAACACAGATAAAAGAGAAAACAAGCGCTGCAGAACCTACACTCCCTGGAAACACATCCTTGCAAAAACGCTTTTCATTTTAAGAGTTAAATCAGGTATTTACTTTTAGCTATTTGCATCTCACCGTGAAGGGTTGGGTTTGCATTAGTGGAAATGGCAAAATCTAGCTTGTAGTGAATTAAGATAGAATAATAACATTAGGCTCTGGAAAGAGAATTCTCTAAAGGACCTTCCATAAAAGGGACCATCTCGTAACACTTCAGGAGCCCTGGGCTCAAATTTTGCAAATAAATTAAGTATATGCTTAAATCTGCTTTTGTTCATCAGAACACTGAAACATCATTATATTTTTTTTTTCCCGATTTAGAATGGATTTGAGCAAATACTTAAACGTGTCTTTGTTGTGTAGGACTTTGAACTTCATGTGCAGTCAATGCCATGCTTCAGTTTCATGCCCTTACTACGTGGGCAGCGTTACAAAGCTGAAATCTTAACTTCCAGCTAAAACAGGGTGTTAAAGATTACAAATGAGAGGATGCAAGAGGAAGAAGAGGTTCTCCACGGGAGGCACATATGCCCTCCCTTGCTTCAGAATGAGGAACAAACAAGCGGCTGTTTCCTATTTCTGCAGCCACGGCTGATGTTCGTATCGGAGCCGTAGCAGCCCCTGCCAGAGTTACTACAGTTAAGGTGGTGCCAGCCTTTCCATTAGAAACATTATAGACACCATTTAATAACTTGGCCATAAATACTTGCTTCAAGCTGAGACTTGGCATCGAAAATGATCAGTCCTTCAGCAATTCTGAAGACATTTCCCTCCTCCCCAGGCTTGAATATTCCACATGCATTCTCATGCAGAATATCTGTGATTTATAAAGTTTCCTTTTGGGTAGTTATTCCCATCGTTTCAAAGCAACTTCATCTCGCTGACTGAACCGGGACAGCCTCTTGCGCATCACTGCACTCTTTAGTTGAATACTTCAGTGTGCAGAACGTGACATACAAACCGTTTATGGCATGAATTACGGCCTCTCGGGTAGCTTCTAAATACACATATTGCCATTTTGCCTTTTGGTCTATCATGCAGCTGAGGACTTCAGAGTGATCTGTAAGCCCTGTGTGCTCTCTTGGCGTCATCTTTACCAACATGGCCCAGCTTTTTGGCTTTCTGTTCAGGCTATCAACTAAGACCTTTCCTCCCATGCACCCAGCTTGTTCATTTTTCTGCTGACCACTCACGGATGACTTTCTACTTAATCTAACAGTTTTAGGCATACAGGAGGCACCTACACCTTGATGTCTTTGCCTGCTGGCAGGGCTCTTCATCCCCATCCTCATCCAAATGACGCAACTGTTTGGCTACATTGCTGCAGAGGGCAGTGTCCGTACCGGGATGGGGAATCGTGCTGCAACGCCCTATCTCCCAGGCACAGGGAGGCGATGCCTGGGTGGGAGCAGTGTGGGTTACCCCTCCTTCTCTACGGCACGCAGTCCCCTTGTGAGAGGAGAAAGGCTGTGAAACCCCATCTTCCCGTCTCTTGCCACAGCTGTGGTTGAGTTGATGAGTTTTTGTTCCCTTTTTGGCATATGCTCCTACTTCAGCTTCAGCCTAGCTGGTAGGGATAAAGCTCTGCTTCAGCTCTCCACACTCATCCCATGGTGGCACGGAGGAGCGTTCGGAGGCGGTGAGTCAGGCAGCCGTTTCTCACCCACAGGCAGCTGCCTGTTGGGTTTGTGGTCTCCACCAGCAAAATGCAAGGAACCTTCATTTCACTAACCTTAACACAAGGCTTACAATGTTCTCCATTTGACTGAGGTTGCCCTCAGTCCGTCCTTTTGTTTTCAAACCCTAAAGCCTCTTTAGTTTCGGGATTCCCCGTAGCTTTTTGACAGTGGCTGTTGCTGATCACCTGGGGATCACCCACTTTCCTCCTCGGGGCCGGGCCCATGGATGCTTTAGATACAGCCTCAGATGCGGACGGCACGTCCAGACCCGGCGGGAGGGCAGAGCACGGGGCACGGAGCCAGGAGGAGCATTTTCCTGCTGCAGGAAAGAGATGGCTCTGCCGCGTGAGTCGGGGCCACGCACCTGCAGAGCCAAGGCTGTGCTGAGGAGCACCCGTCCCTACCAAAAAGGGCATTTGCAAGAGACAAGTGCTCAGCAAATGTCTCTCGTCTGCCCCGCAAATTGCCAAGTGGTAGCTCATTTAGACCCTGCCACGTATCAGCTGGAAGGAGGGGACGTGAAATACGGCAGCACTGGAAATCCCGCAGAAACAGAGGTGCTGAGAACAACAAAGCCACCCTCAGAATGTTTAGCTTTTTTTTTGTTTTGTTTCTTCTCTGAATATAGGAAATTTTTTCTACTCTCAGCAGAGAGGGGAAGAAATGACATTGCCTGTAGTAATGCTGCCCTGAAGGAGGAACTAACCTGGTTCAATCTGGTGTAACAGAGAGCAGAAAGTTGCTGAGGTGTGGAGGACTCGTGCGCTGCTCACATGGGCTCTTCTGAAACAGAATTCACCAAATCAGCCGAGAAGAATGCCTGGCACCCGGATAACTAACCTTAGATAACCCCTAGCTAAACCCAGATAACTTAGCCTTACAAGAACATAGAGTCTTCAGCTGGACATTCCTTTGAAGATGTGCAGCATTCACTATTTCACTTGTCTTGATTTTAAGGAGTAAACCAGCACATTGGGCCCCTAAAACATACAGTTTTATGTATAGGACACCTCTCAGGGGCTCTGAAGCAGTAGCTCTTGCTGCCTGCTGCCTTTCTTACTCCCTTCTCCCCGCTCTCTCTGGCAAGTGGCTGCCTGGGTGGAATTTCCCTGGTGACTACACAGGCAGTTTGGCAGCTCTGCTTATGCCTGGGGCTCCCCGAAAGCCTGGGAGATCCCGCAGGCATGCAGCAAACCAAGAGCTTTTGGAAAGCGTTGGACCTACCATGTGCACGATGCTCAGGCAGAGCAAACGTGCCTGGAGTTTCCAGACCTCCTGCTGCTGCTGGAAGGTCTCAGGGGGGACCCCCCCATGGTACCTACAACCCCAGTAAGCCTTGGGAGACCCTGGCATGGTTTATCTGGAGGAGCTTTATGGCTCTCAGGTCCCAGGGACCAAGCCGGATTGTCATTGCGATGGGACCTGTGCGAAAGTCAGGAAGGGCAAATGAAGCCTGGGGCCTGGCTCGGGGTTTACGCCGGGCCAGGGGAGATGACAACCTGGTACAATCAGTAGTTTATGATTTCTGAAACAACACCTTACTATATCAGTTCCCCCTCCGTTGTCATCAGAGAAAAACTCACACTTTCCTAACTGAAAGTTCAGTCTAAACATAAATGTCACTGAAAGCCCTGCAAGACCTTTGGTTTTCTAGTTTCACTCTCCTGAGCTGTGGGGAAGATTATGCAACAGGAACACTGGGGTGAATCATCTTCTGGCATTGCAGTAAATTAGGAAATGTTTGCTGCGATGTTGTATGGTTTCTACCGTCTATTTGTGGTCTGCTTTTTTCTTTTCCAGTGGATCTTGGAGTCTTCAAATACCAAGCGCTTGCCTGTTGCCCTTGTCTGAGCTAGGAGAAGGCTCATCAGTAGGTACTGTAGCTGAGCTTTGGAGGGGAGGGCAGCTGTTGTAAGAAAATGATGCTTAAGAAATTCTGAATGTCCTCGCTCAGCATTTTTTTTCCCCGTGAATATTTCTAGCAAGGCTTTGAAATCGCTTGCTTTGTTTCTCTACTGCAATTCTTAATGACATACTGATCCATCAGGCGCCACAGCACTAAGGGGGTTAAGGAGATTTTCCTTGGTCTTGAAGCACAAAGCTTGGCAAGCTCACAGAGACTATTCCAAGAGAATCTATCAGAGGAAGGACAAACTGAATGTAAGAAAAATCATGAGTCAGGCTCATCCCTCCTTCCGTGCAGCTTTTTTTATTTACGGTTCAAAAAATGTATACTTGTCTTGAAGCATGGGAATTCACCGGGTCAGTCTCTCCTTTCCAAATTTAAGGATAGAGATAATTTTTGGAAGGAAATTGAAAGGTTAAGAGAAATATTAATACTGTGAGATTCAAAGTTCAACCGTGAGAACTGGAAACGCTACAAAGGACATTTACCAGACACTTGGTTAAGATGTGTGATGCCATAAATAACCTCTACGTAAAGATGTGAGACCTAGTCGCAATTTCATTTCTGGTTACTCCTTGTACCACTGCATATTTTTAAAGCAAAGGATTAGAAGGTGGAAAGTCCTGCAAACATCTAAAGCCAGATCAGAAATTCTGCAAATGAACCCCCTTGTCGTTAAAAAGTGCAGTCCTCAGTTAGGACATTTCTGAGCTACACAATCTTTTATGCTTGATATAAACTTAAATTCCAGGCAAATAAAAAGGGGCATGAGCTTATTAGCTTGCTCTGTATAGCACGTCATGTTCATTTCTTCCAAATAAGAAAATATAAACTTATTTTACCATGAAAATCAAATAAGGCATCAAAGCCCAATTTCCTAAAGACAGTATCTATCAGTTTCTTTGAAGCAGACATTTTTATGACTAGCTATGTTAACAAATCCAAACTAAGTATCCAATCTGTCAAGGAGAAAAATAAGTTCAGAATGAAAGTAAGTATTGCTCATTAAACTTTAATGGCAAGGCATTTAAAAGAAGAAAACCATCCATTATAATGTTGGTGGAATAGTGTGTTGTCAGATTCTCCACTGAGGATTTTTATCATGATGTTTAAATATATTATATGAAGGGGTAGCTGTTATTCTGCTCACCAAACAGAAGACTTTTTAGAGGAAAAAGTTTATGAGCAATATATATCCTCTTGTGAAAATTTCCTTAACTGCACAGCAATACAAACCAACTGCTGGGCACAAACGCTACCTGTCCCAAAGCACGGGCGTGGGGCAAGAGCTGTGCTGGTGCAAAGCTGAACTAAGCAGCAGGTATTAGCATCTAGAGGAGAGCACAGAATAGCCTTGAAGGGTTTATTCCACTTTTTTTGGAACCTGCAGGATCAAGGACTTCTGTGATTAGCATCTGCATGCTAATCACATGCTGCTAAATCCTGAAGCTAGAGACCGTTTGCCTGCTTATCACACCTGAATGTTGTGTCCCAATTGATCTCTGGTTTTTGTAGGTGCACACGGCCAAAGTGCGTCGCCAGCCGCCTGTTAAAGGTACATAGGTTTAAGGAAAGCGAGCACCCCTCCCCTCCTGGCATTTGAGACAGGTTTCAGAAAGGGTCTCCCGGATAAGCCAGACTTCACTGGAATGCTGCCCTTGCCATGGCTCCATTCACCAGGTTAAAACTTGAGATAAGACGTACCCTCTCCCCTGACTTCTGTTGCCATTTTCAAGACAGAACTTGTTCTACGTTTCCTTTACTAACCCCTCGCTTTTGGTGATCACATCACGTCACGTCAGCCCTGCTTTTGCAAAAGAAGAGCTTTCCTCTTTAAAGCCCGTTTAGTTTCTAAAAGATACATGGGGATGATTCAGTTTTGTTATAAACTCCTTCCACACCCAGAAATCCACCGTAAGAAACCAAAGGAAGAGCTACAAAGACCCGATCTAACTTTCTCCCTGGGAATCTCAGCACAGCCACTGTACGGGACGGAGCTCCAGGCGTGGTGGCGTCCCTGCAGATGGATGCAGCGCTCAGCCCTATCCTCAGCCATCTCTACCTGGCAGCACAAGGGTGTGCAAACTCTTTGAACCAAAGCTTACCACCTCTGCAATCTTTAATGATTTAATACCTTTAATATCACTGTCTCGTCTCACTTTCTTTAGTTGCGAAACAGTATGAGGTCACTACAGTCTTCTTGAGTAAAACACAGCTATTACCGTTGATGCTATAGCTTGCCTTGATGCTATATGAAGGCTTGCTGAAATCTTTGCCAAACTTTCATCACTCGGGTTGAAACTTTTCATGTCGAAGGCCTGCCGTGGTCTGGCTTGCCTTGAGGTTTTATTTGCTCTTTTGATTTAAATTAAATCAAGTGAAACCATTCAGGTTTTCCCAAGGACAGAGTAAAATAGGTTATTTTGCCTCCTACAATAACTCTGTTGACTTTTCCTCTGAGAAACATCCTTACTCTCCAGAAGAGAAACCTGAAATTTGGCAAGGGAAGGGGAGTATTTTTTTTTTGGGGGGGGGAAATCATTCAAGTTTGCCCAAGTTACAAACCTGTGAAGACTTGCAGTTTGGAGGTGCTCAGAAGGGACCTGCTGGGGGCTCACTTCTCACCCAGGGAGGCTGAGCAGTGCTGGCTTTGTCGCCGCAGCTCATGGGTGCTGCAGGCAGCGTGGGTCCGACGGCCTCAGGTACTAGACGTGGAGAGGAGCTGGAAGCTGTGGCAATCCTGCAGAATAAATTTTGGGTAATGAAACTGGAAATGGATGCCCGTGCATGAGAGAAGAGAGGGCAGAAATCTTGGCTATGCGTTAGAGGATGAAACAGGAGATAGGTGCAGAAGGGGAGTGGGGAGAAAGACTAGAGCTGGAAATGAGTAGGAGTTGTGGAAGGAACCAGAGAAGACACAGACTTGATGATCTGTCTGTGTCGTCCTACTGTGGCCCCCACAAACCCATTTATTACAGATTATAGAACCACGTCCTTGTTTTCCCCTCAGTTTCTACCAGCATGTGGGCAAGAGCCTGTGAGGGAGGGACTTAGGACTGCAAGGGGATGTGGAGGCTATAGCCTCATGGGCCCCTACGCCATTTGTTGCAGAAGGTGGGAAGAATGTAGTGAATTATGGAGGAAATTAGAAAGAGAACCAGTCAATGCAGCTGAAAACCAACCTGGAAAAATATCTGTAAAATCCTTGCCTCTGCCGCAGAATTGTTGAGCAGAATTAGGCAAGTCAAGTAAAATATTCCCAGATGGTCACTAAATATACATCCTTCATTCGCCGAGTTCCTGACTCCCGACTGGATCTGAAGACAGCCGGGCTTCAAGAAGCTGCGGCGCTGCATGGGACTGTGATCGCAGACGCATCGTGTCCAAACCCAGGATGGGTGAATACTTTTGAACTTGATTTCTTTCTGCCTCAAATGTCATCTACAAACCAAGCATAATACCACCCCCACATCTCACAGGGGAACGGTGAAAAATAAATTCACTAATGCTTGTCATCAGTGCCCTAAGAGAGCTCATAAGGAAATGAATAATTCTGTCTTCATAGCAGGATTTGAATAGTGTGCAGTAAATAAGGCACGGGGCCACACATTGCACAACGCGGAAGAACAAGAGGTTGAATAATGGTTCACTGAGCAAGTTGGGACATGGAAAGAGACAGGAACCGTATGAGGAAAATTGTGCATAGTCATATAGTGGATGATAACATCGTAACACAAGGGCACATACGCGTTCAAATAGGCTCAGTGAGCATCCTTCCTTCTGCGTGGCAATTCCTACCTTTTGAGTACTCGGCTTCGTCACCATTTGAGTACTTGGTTTTGATGCTTGGGTACCAAAGTAAGTCTTCCTGTGAAAAAGAAGCACAGTTCAAGTCAGGGAGGAGGTGGATGATACCTTGTGCGCAATGAAAAGGGTTAGGGGTCACTTTGGGCTGGAAAAGATCTCTTTTTGGTCTCTGCCCACAAATGGTTCCATGCCCACAGCTCTCTGAACAGTTGTCTAGAGAGTTTCCTGTTCTCAGAGCTGCCACGAACCTGGGCAGAAGCTGCCGTGTTTGCCTGCACTCATGTCACCGTCCCCGGGATGGCAGCGGGTCGGCCTCCGCGGAGCTTTGGGGAAGGCTGCGGGGAGCTGCTCGGTCTCAGCCCTTGCTAGAACATGCCTGTAAGTCTTAGGAGAGCATCTGCCAGATGATGCAGCTCTCCCAGCAACCTGCTAAATACCATTTGCTGGTCTCTTCCATTTCAAACCCAGTGGCTGTGGCTCAGGCTTTGCAGTGTGGTGCTGGGGCTTTCCTTCTGTGCCATGGTCCTGGGAGAGAAAAGACCCACGGCTGCTCGATCAGCAATGCAGCAGCACAGGTTGGAGTTTGCTAGCAGCACATTTGACTTTTTTTTTTCTGCTTGAGATTTGAGTAGCTCTGTTTCACCTCCATCAGCAACAGCCTTGATCATGCCCATGGCAAATGGCAAAACTCCCACGCATAGCAGAGGGAGCGGTGGTAGAGCACGAGGGGTTTTTTTTCAGCCGGGTTGTGCAGAGACTTTCTGTCGGGCCCAGCAAGAGCATTGGGAATACGTAGTCTTATGGGTCAGTCCACAAGCAGACTGCATGTGGGTATGCAAGGAGTCTCCTGCTATGACCCACTGTAAGGTTTTTGGGCCTTGCCTTTGAAGCGAAGGGTGATGCCTCCATTAGAGCACCATCTGCTGCAACCCTGTGATGCTAAGTTGCTTCTGCAGCTCCCATCGATTCGAATGGATTTCAAAGTGCTCATCACCTGCCAGTCAGTTGAATAAAGTAGAAGGATGAAAAATGGCGTAAATTGGGACTATTATTTGTCACATATCCAGCAGCACAAGGGCTGTCTTTTGGGATTCGGGTCCCTGGAGAATACGCTTTCCTACCCCACTTTCCCAGGAGAGGTACTCAGCAACTCTCAACCACTTATAAAATCTTGAATGTGGAAATAAATAATTTTTAAAACAATTGACCTTAATCCGGGGAGACTTGTCAACCTTGGATCTATCTCAAGTTTCCCTTCTGAGCCTGCTGGAGTAATCTCCAGCTTATAAAGCTGAAGGCCAGGGGAATGGGAGAGACTTGTGATCTTTGTGCGTGGCCTCTGCACAGCTACATAGTGAGCTTTTCCCTCCTGGGTCAGGCTTTAAAAGGACTTAATCAAGGCTGATAAACCTAAAATTAGATTTACCAGCTCCGGGAGGAGTGTGAGCATATCCCTCCTCTGTCTTGCGGCTGCATCTTTAATCATCTGGTGGTGGCTGGGAACCAGAAGCCTTGCATATTTAGGAGCTGTGTGGACAGCCATGCAGGAAGGGAGCGTAATAAGTGCGTTGGTTTGCGCTGTGCTCAAGTCCACATTTCCACTGACTCCACCAGGTTTTGGATCAGGCCCTGGGTGGGAATGAGGGTGGTGGGAGACAGTCTCATTAGCACAGAAGTGCCATTATACTCACAAGGAATGCCAGTAAATGATAATTTCCTGTCCTCTGCAGCCCTCTGTGTGTCTTCTCTGCCAGCAAATCCCATGGGGAAGGGAGTGTCTCTTATTCTGTGTTTGTTTAGTGCCTAGTACAATGAGACTCTCTTCCAGTTGGGGCCACTTGATGCTACCACAATACAAATAATAATGATTCTAATAATAAAATGCAGACTTCAATGGGATGTGGGTCAAGCTGCTCAGAAGCGTTGGCCTTTCTTGCTGACTTGCTTCCTCCCATTTCCTCGCTTCTTCCTCCGGTAGAAGAGCACTTCTACATCATCAATTCCCAAAGGAGGTTGTCCTCACTGTTGTTTGGCTCTGCAGGAAGCACCATTGCTTAAGACACTTGGCCTTCATATATTTTTTTTTTTTTCCTTTTTTTCCACTGACGTGCTGCAGAAATTCTCTTCCCACACCCTTCACTTCCCGGGAACATCTCTCTGCTGGGATCGTCCTCCTGAGCGCGGCACCACTTGCACACCGTGTGCGGGCAATGTGTTTGCAGCAGCTACGACTGTCTCCAGCCCTGAAGACCAAGAAGAAGTGGAGATACCACCCGGGGGCACGAGCTGGCAGCTGTGCCCTGGGGCTTCCCAGCAGAGGCCAACAGCCCTGGGTATAGGGCTAGGGAGCAGCGGGTGGGCGAGTGCTGGGGCAACGTCTTCCCACAGCGCTTCGTGGATGCGGTGGCAGTCAGTTTAGCTTTGTTACCAGGGCTGGTTTCAATTTTGTCTTTCACAGAGTACTCCATTGACAAAAATGGCTCTTGGCTAAAACGCTTCTTTGTTTTGGTTGGAATTTTCCGAGTTTTTGGACAAAAATGCACATGAGCGTTTTGATTTTCTGTCACTTAATCTGCTCCCCTATTGGAAAAACAGAAGCTAAGTGAAAAAATGGACAACTAAATATATGTGAGGCCTCAGTAAAAAGATACAATAATCAAGGAATGAAATCTGTGAAAATTTTTTAACTGAACAACCATTTCTGCAGAGAATATATATAACATTTTCCAACCAGCTTTACCAGTGACCTGTAATTAAAAAAGAGTCCAAGCCACAGAGTTCAGAACCAGACTTTCCCAGAATTTATGGGTGTCCCTGTCTGGGTTTGGTTCAGCCCAGTATGAAGCTTGCCAAGCGCCGAGATCCAGCTCCCACCTCTCCCAAGGCTGGGTAGGGATGGTTTGGAGGCACCAGCCCTGGCAGGCGGGGTGAGCATCCCGCTCTGGCTCGGAGGAGCTGGCTTCCTTCCACCCTGCCCGAGCCCTGCGGAGGGAAAGCAGGACAGACGGAGATGTCTGTACAGCTCCCAGCATCACGCTGGGAATGCTCCCCGCTATAACACAATTAATGAGTCACAATTGCAAATCGTAACGCTTTGGCCAACTGCAGAAAAAAAATCGAGAGTGAAAGAAAAGAGAACGGGTAAGGAGGGAAAGCAGAAGGAAGGGAATTGCACAGGTTTTATTTGGGAAATGACTGTCGTTGCTTTCAAGCCACAAGCTGCCAGCTAACTCAAAGGGATTCCTCGTTCGCCTCTGAATCATAGAATCATAGAATCATAGAATCATAGAATCATAGAATCATAGAATCATAGAATGTTTTGGGTTGGAAGGGACCCCTAGAGGTCACCCAGCCCAACCCAACCCCCCTGCAGGAGCAGGGACACCTTTAACCACATCAGGTTGCTCAGAGCCCCATCCAGCCTGGCCTCGAATGTTCCCAGGGATGGGACCTCCACCCCCTCTCTGGGCAACCCCTTCCAGTGTTTCACCACCCTCATTGTAAAGAATTTCTTCCTTATATCCAGTCTAAACCTACCCTGGTTTACTTTAAAACCATCACCCCTTGTCCTATCACAGCTGGTCCTACTAAAAAGATTTTCCCCGTCTTTCCTATGGGCCCCCTTTAAGTACTGAACAGCAGCAGGAGAGGTAGTTAGCACTGCCAGGCGGTGTCCAGGGGTCTGGAGAAGGGTCTTAGGTCTCCTTGCACTGGGTGCAGCGGGGCAATGTTTGTGACACCCTCAAGGTGTGTATTTCTCTGCTAGATATTATGGGACAGGTTTTCGAGCAAGCTCCGCATCTTGGATGCTGACCTCCTTAGAAAATCTGGCCCTGCCGGTTGCTGCCAAGTTCCTGAAACACTGGCCCTGGGCGGTTTTGAAAATATGGCCACACCTGTCCTCGTTTCGCATCGCTACCGACTTCAGAGAATCTTTAGATTGGCACGATTTCAGCATTGTTTTTAATTCCTTCTGCCAGGTGTTGTTTGTGGAAACACGCTGTCCTCGCCACAGCGCATTATGTCTTAGAACAACTTAATCTCGTGTTTTGGACCCAAACCAACGTCCCATTCCTACAGGCTAATTAAAAAAAAAATGCTTATTTTATTTTCTTGCTGTGAATATGGTGGGGTGGTTTGAAAGGGATTCTGGGGTCTGATGAAACCAGGCTACCTGTCTTGCTCCTTGTTGGGACTGGTTGGGGCAGGCTGCCAGCAACAGCTGTTTCTTAATTGCAGAGATGCTTATCTTGTTCTGACACCACATGCAAACATTAATGTTTTTCTGCAAATATGAATTTGGAGATTGACTCTATGGGCTTTCAGAAGCCATAGGTATTTTTTTGGTGCATCAGAAGAGGCAGGTGGAGGGGCAAAGTCTTGGGGGACGCATCTGAACAGCGAGATGCACCAGAGCCTGGTGTCACCTCTTGAACTGGTGACACAAAATGGTTTTGTAGCACCAGGCATTTTCAAGCATAGGTGACAAAGGCCAGAAGCCAAAGCCAAAACAATATATATCAATATCAATAATGTGGAAACTACCTTTGAAGAAAAGAGGTTGGCTCCAGTTGGGCTGCACACTGCACGTGCCTACCTGAGGCTATGGGAGATGTTGGGTCCAGCGGGCAGCATGGGGCTTCGTAGCCACCAGAAAGACCTAGGAAAGACCTCAAAATATTAAAAAGCAGATCAGCCAACACAGTGGTGATGGCCCTGGGGTTGGTACCTGCCTGGAGACATAGTAGCCCAGCGCATGATACACCCACCTGCGTGGCAGGCGTGTAACCAAATCATAGGTGGAAAAATCACCGCCTGGTTGTGCTGGAGCTGCCCCAACCAGAGGAATGGCCGTGCTGCTTGCGCATGGCGAATGTAAGGGAATCACTAATTTGAGAGTAGTTTGGCAAGATCGGGAGATTTTTAGATCTGTGGGGCTTAGAGTTTCTGGCACAAGGGTTCCTGCACCAGAAGATGGCTGCCTGACTGCTGGTCCTAGCTGAGAAGCCCTTCTTCCATGGTTTCCATCTTCCCTTCTTCCATGGTTTTTATCTTCCCTTCTTCCATGGTTTTCATCTTCCCTTCTTCCATGGTTTCCATCTTAATCTATACAGATACACCTCTAGTTTGCTCCTTGATCTCCCACTCAATCCTCTAAAACTCCAGTTGCATTTTGTACAGGAACAGGTCAACGAGCTAGGATTAATAATTAAGGTTAAAGAATTAATCCAGTGTATTCAGCAGTACGGAATGAAATTGGATTCCTTTTACGCAAAACTATCCAGACAGAATGTTGCAAGTCATGCCATGAGAGGGAATAAACAGGTAACTGCCCACAAGTGATTCCCTTCTTGCTTTTACCAAACCCCAGTTACCAGTAACTGAACCTCCTCTGACTCAGGCCAGACCTGTTAAACATGTGTGCTCGAAAGGGGTACGGCTGAAGGGCTGTTGTGTCCCGTGATGGTGCCAGGACGAAGCCAGCCTGGTTAGTGACATTGGTGCTCAGCATTTTAAACCTTTCCACAAAATTGGCCCTTTGCTGAGGTGGGGGCTGTGGCTCGGGACTTATTTTGGAAATGGTGAGCGCACCAGGTAGGATCACCAAGGAGGCATGGTCTGCACCAGCTAATCATTGACTTCAGGCCACTCTCTCTTTTCATAGTCCTCAGTTCAAGAAAGAGCAGAATCAAACCTTATGTTTTTAAGATATCTGAGAACTTAGTTTGAAAGTCAAATACCAGTGGGAATCTTAAACTGAGCAGCCCAGCTGCCTCACCCACATGGTTGAACCTGGTGACAACCAGGTAGCTCCCTCCGGAGCTACCTGTGCTTGGAGAGCCCGTGAGGATCTGCTTGTGCTTACACCAGTGTAAGCCACCGGTTATCTGAGCCCTGGAGATGTCTATGTCAAGGCAGCATCGGTTTCGGCAAATTCTATATAAATGACCTGCCACCCACGCCTGCTCCAATACCCATCTCTAATTTTCCACCCAAGGAAGCCCATCTGTGTGTTTGGGCGGAAGCGTTTCTCAAGATTCCCAGCGCTGCGTGGCTTTCAGCAGAGGGTTTTATTTTTGGTCCTAATCCCTAAAGCCAAAACCCCGCTCCTCCCTTTGCTCCGACCGCCAGCGCTGGGAGGCTGCTGTAAACAGCGTCTGAGGAGGGAGCGGATCGGGAGGATGAGCTGGGAACAGAGCTCCCGCTGCAAGGAGGGGCTCCAGCGATGGGTATGATACATCCTCGTTGGTGTTACTATGATTTATAATTAAGGTTTCCCTGGTGAAGACATGAGATCACCAGGAAAGGGCACCCTGAAATATCTCTGTTCCTTGTTCAAGGCGTGACATTTAAGATTGCCCCCGCTAAAGAGAGCCCTTGAACACAAACCAGCAGCTGGAATAGTCAGTGTTGGTCATCAGCCGTTGGTCTACCTTAGTCCCATGAGAAATCCTATGGACTTTAACAGGCTTAAACAAGAGCTTCCAGAAAGATTGTGATTTTGCTCTAAAAAAACCCCTACGATGTACAAGAGTGACCTTCCTAAAGCTTCCTTTCAAAAATCTGTAGTGGGTTAATCCTTCTGCATGCCACGAAATGGATGATTCAAATGATTCGTAAACAAAGGCCAGGTCTGCTCTGGCAGCCTCCCCTTGCGCAGCTTCCCCACTTACGAGTATGGGCTTTTACCACATTTCTGGACCGGCCAAAGCCCCACGCGTGCTCTTGCCACCAGGCCAAGAAAGACAGAGACGGACTCTTCTTAGTGGTGCCCAGCACCAGGACAAGGGGCCATGGGCACAAACTGAAGCAGAATAGGTTCCAGCTGAACGTGAGGAAGAACTTCTTGACTTGGAGGGTGCCAGAGCCCTGGCCCAGGCTGCCCAGGGGGGCTGTGGAGTCTCCTTCTCTGGAGATATTCAACCCCCGCCTGGACACTGTCCTGTTCAACCTGCTCTAGGTGAACCTGCTTTAGCAAGAGGGTTGGATTAGATGACCTCCCGAGGTCCCTTCCAACCCCTGCCAGTCTGGGATTCTGTGATTCTGTGTGACTTTTGCTGCCATAGAATCATAGAATGTTTTGGGTTGGAAGGGACCCCTAGAGGTCATCTAGTCCAACCCCCAAGCCATACCTTACGGTATTCTTGTAGAAGGAAACGCCACACACGCACGCTCCGTTTGCAGAATTTACAACTTCCTAATTTTTCTTCAAAGCAAGAGGGAAGCTTTGCAGTCGGAGCAGACCAGGGATGAGCAAGCACTTGCTGCTCAAACGATACAGAAAGGAAAGCAATCCAGAAAGGGAGTGAGCATGCACCAGCAAACGTATCTGGTGTCTGAGCCACATCTAGGCACTAAAATAAGTAAATGTGTTTAACTGAACCTCGAATGGGCTTGATGTTAAGCATATGCTAAAGGACTTTGCTGACTCAGTGCCCTGGATGACACAGAGAAGCAGCAATTGGCCTTATTCCTGTCCAAAATGGCATTTGGTGGGTGCCTGGGAGCTCCCTGCCTGCTGGTGATGCTGCTGTCTGTCTGTCCGCCAAAGGTGACCCCCTCCACAACACGCTTCTCCCTTGCACTGGGACCATGTGCCGGGAGCTGGGGAGGAGAGGAGCAGATCCGAGCCCCCTCTCTCCCAAGGCACGGGCATTTCTGAATGACTCCATCAACCAGCTGCAGTGAACATCTAACAACTTACCCAAAAACATGGGTTTTTTTTTCCTAGACCCAAATTTCCAGCACTGCTAAAAGCTGGACTGTAAAGTTCAGGTGGGTTTAACCCCCTCCCCAAGGACACTGTGATAGAAAAATACCTGGGCACTGGCTGCAATGCAGATTCAGCGAGGCACGGTCATCCTGCTCACTCCTTCCAGTCCCGGCAAGGTGTAAATCTTCAGGTGCAACCCCGCTTGCTAAGGGCTCACGTTGGAAAGCATCGTGCCGTGCTTCGAAACCCTCAGTCGGGGCCAGGAGTCGGTGTCAGCGCATCCCTGGCGATGCCAGCAGAGCCTCTGTTTACCTGCCTGCCTGACAGGGAATATTCTTGTTTTCTCAGTCAAATACTGGGGCTCCACTGAGCAATATTTTCCGTCTGCAAGGGAAAAAAAAAAAGTCTCTGTGAGTTCCAGCCAGCCTGCTCAGACGGAGGGGAGGGATCCAAGGTGCCAGGTTTCCACACGCGCAGACTTCCCTCCGCAATACCCTGGAAGCGATGTTCGTAATCCCAGGTGCTGGAGCTGCCCTCTGCCACGTGTGTGCCGGGTGAGCGAGGACAGCACAGGCAGGGCACGCAGGGGATGGGAAACAACTCCTCTGCTCTATTCACCCTTTCCTATACAGCATTTTTTTTTTTTTTTTCCACCCTGATGGAGCTGTAAATCTGCCCCTCTTTCTCCTGCATTCCCAGCATTGCACAAACACGGGCTATACGGCTTACTGGAACCGGCTTGCCCAAAAGTTTTTCATTAACATTTTACCGTGAAAAAATATACACACCAGCCACACAAGCATGTGGTTTCAATCCATTAAAACACTGATTCATAACGTGTTTAGCAAACATTTTCTCCTGCATCTGCAAACAATAGCTACTTCCAGACTTTCACTGGCCCACGACTGCTGCTGCTAAACACGTTAGCCTCCCCCAAACCAAAAAGGTGAAGTTTCTTTCTGAGCAACAGCCACCTCTCCGAATGGCTCTGCCTTTCGCCTGCTTCCCTGCTGGGAGCATGGCCATCCCCACCAGCACAGAGGGGCTGAGATTTAACCCTCTGTCTTGATGCCCTCAGAAAATAGGAAAGCCACATCTGTCTTTGGGACATCGTTTTGGCAGCGCATCCCAGGGCTGCAGTGGATGAGAGGCTCCGCGAGCTCTGAAAAGGGCCTTGGTCCATCCGAGATCCTTTAAAAATGAAGTGGGGGAAAATAAAAGGGAGCCTATGGGCAGGGTCAGGCACACACCTCTGCCTATTTGGGGTAACTGAGCACCGCTAGCATCCCCGAGCAGGTCAGCCTTTAGTCCCTGGCATCCCCGAGCAGGTCAGCCTTTCGTCCCTGGCATCCCCGAGCAGGTCAGCCTTTCGTCCCTGGCATCCCCGAGCAGGTCTGTGTTTTGTCCTTGGCAGCGGAGGTGACTCACCGGCAATGCCTCCGTACCAGCTGAAATACCAGCCCCTAACCAAACCGCTGATGGCAGCTGTTAAAATAACCGGAGATGAACAGAACCCACCTATTGCCTGAAAAACAACAACAACAACAGCAGCCTCTTCTTAGAGCTGGTTTCCTGGGGAAGTGAGGTGGCCGAGGTGGCACGACTGGTGGCACAGGGACCGGGGTAACCCCTGAGCTGCAACAGGGAGGACCCAACGACAGCGACGTTCCTACAAATTCAGTAAAAGCCTGGAGCCCCTCTTCCCGGCGTGGTGCACGCACACCGAAGCAGATTTTACTCGCTACTTTGAGGAGGCAGAATTACTCACAGGTGGTTCTTTTCAAAAATACATATGGGCTGCGACTGAGAACATATGGTCCGATGGCATATTAATAACAGGGAGCCGAGGTTCCCTGTTACTCACGCAGCGGCAAAGCAGATTGAGGGAAAGGCACCTTTAACGAGGAATGCCTACTGCCCCGGCGTGCATGAATCACCCCTAACCAGGTCGCTCCGTTCCCGCAACCCTGCCTCATAAAATGAGCCATTTATGGGTATGTGGAGATAGGGGGTTTATTCATCCTTTGCTTAGATGCTAGGGATGAAACCACGGACTTTCTCCCCCAATACTCCAGCAGTAAAGCGCATTTTTGTGGGATATATATAATGAAGCCCACGGAACGTCTGGAGGAGGAAGTTTCGGCCACGCTTTTCCTATAGCTATCCCCAACGCTGATGCTTGTGAATATGAAGGATGCTCCACCGCATCCCCTACGGGGCTCACAGCGGTGCCAACGCCAACCTGGTCATTCCTTACCCCACTCCATTCCTTCCCCCCCTTCGTCACCTCTTCCTCCTCTTTCTTCTCCCTTTCTACCCAATTTTATTTCTCCTGGATGGAGGCAGGATGACCCTGTAGGCGTTTTTCCTTGACCTTCTCTGTTCTTAACTACCAATTATAAATGAAAGCGCACGGCGGAGCGGCCCAGCTCTTACGCTGGCACACGCAGCCCCAGAGCTGAACCGAGCTCTGCCTCTCCACTGCACGCTCACAGCTCTGGGAGGAGATTTGGGATTAAAACCCTCTCCGCTGACCTGCTTTGCACCGGTGACAGAGCAGCCTGTAGTCCTGATTTACGGGACTGAGTCCTGATTTATGGGACTGTGAGAAAACCAGCCCGTCCTTCAGGGGGTCACAGTGCTCGACCCCCAGCTCCGGCGAGCAGGGAGGATTTCCTAACTCGGTGGTGATCTTGCTCTTATCTCCCTGAGTCCTGGGAAAAGATCAAACACACTGCAGCTGGGAGTGGCGCTGCTAAATCCAAACAAAGCAGGGCTGGATGGAGAAGCCTCAGCCAGCTCAAGTTTTGTGACTTGCAAGCTGGAGCTGCACTCATTCGGTGGGATAAATACTTGGCAAATCCAAGGGTGGCCCATAGCCCTCCTGCAGAAGGAGCGGGTCCCTCTGCAAGGACAGGTAAGGCTTTTACCCAAGGCTAGGACCCAGTTCGCACCAGCAACACCCACCTTTGGACCCTCTGCTTTCAGTCCTGACAGATGCTTTTTGCAAAACACGCCCAGGATCACATTGGTGCCAATAAAAGCATCTCAGGTTTGAGGTTAGAAATGCCCTGAAGTTACATTTGCCAAATTTGTAAGCTGGATTTAGCTTCTTTGGAGTGGAGAAAGAGGATGGGGTTCAGAGAGGATGCAGGAAACAATACAGACTTTATTTTGTCCTGCGTTAAGAGCAATGACTTGTTTCGGGTTGCAGCACGAGGCAGGAAGAAAGAATAAACTAGCTGCAAGCCAGGGTTTGCAATGGAGAGCCCCGGGGACGCTCAGATCAAACCGAACCAGAAAGGAAAGGAGCCACAGCTCGGGAAACAGCACCAGAAACGGGAGGTGACCCCCTCATTGCCCCAACATTGGGCCAATATCAGCCTCTTCAGCAAAATGTGCCTACACGGCTGATTGGATTTCCCTAAAATTAAAGTTGATTGGAAATCACAGCCGCTTGGAATTCGCCTAAAAAGAAATACCGGCCCCCTCCAGCATCCCCTCGGGAAGGTCGGTATTTCTAGGTAACTGGAGCACTCTCGGGAGGCTGCCGGCTGGGCTGGGCTCCCGGGAGAGCCCATGCTCAGGGTGAAAATCCAGCTGGATAAAATAAATGTCTAATCTCTTACCACACGTAGTAAAACAAAGGTGCATGGAAGATTGACTTTTATCGCGAATTTGCCACAGTTGATTTTTCCAGCTAAGGCTGTTCCTTCTCTGCTGGGCCTTAAATTTGTCTGCATGAAAGCACCACGGAAAGCTGAGGGCGAATGAGTGAAGGTGTGAAATCAATATACATAAACTCAATGGCCGTGAGCCCCACGGCTGAGGCTTCAGTTTGCTGCTCTTCATGCAAAATGAGCTGAGACCCCTCTATTTGACTCCGGGCCAGCCTGCAGCCAGACCTTTCACCTTCCACCCTTGCTAATTTATCATCGCTTTGTGTTAACGGGACAACGAATTCAGCTTTTGGTCCCGAGAGTAGCTCTAATCATTGCAAGCGTGGGAGAGGCACGGGGCCCTGCCGAGCTCTATGGTCAGCCTGGGAGGGCAATCTCTATCCCAAAAGCCCAGTAGGTTTTGGCAGGATATTTTACTTTGATATTAAATTTCCTTCCAGCTCAAAAGATACCATAGTATGCCCACACCTTTAGCTGGAATAAATCAGCATGGCTCCGATAGCTTTTAAAGGACGGTTGCGTTCATTAATTCTTACTAATTCACGTATTTCGCTTTTACGAGTGGCCCAGGCTTAGGTAACTTGTTATGTTACAAGGAACTGCGAGCAGGAAGGTGATGGCTAGAGAGGAGCCAACAAAACAGGGCAACTTCTGCTCTAAACCCAGCCTCCGCACCCGAGAATGGGAAGTCAGAAACTCTCGGAGCTTCACGAAGTGCCAACCCAAACTCACGCCCCAACGCTTTCACGCCACCGCATCGCCCCGTGTCCTCAGCGCGCCCTTAGGGTAACAGCCACAAAAAAAAATAAAAAATAATTTTAAAAAAAAAAAATCCCCGAGCACCCCAAACACAACAAACCCAGCCAAAATCAATGGAGCTGGCGATGGAGCTGAGCCCGCGGTGGCCGGGCCGTTCCCGGTGCAGGGGCTCTCTCTTGTGGCTGCCTGCGGGCAGCGCACGGTGCTGGCTGCTCCTGCGTGGGGCCCTCACCTCGACACCACCATGGCGGGGAGGGCTCTGGTGGATCTGGACATGCTTCGACACCTCGAGGTTGGCTGGTTTCCCCATGCAACCTGCCCCGGTGCAAGCCCCCGTAAGGTGGAGGGCAGCCTCTCCCCCGCCCCGCTGTAACGGGGGCTCCCCTCCCTCCGGCTGTGGGTCACATTGGGTGCTTCTCCAGCACCCACCACTGATGCTGCTGGCTGACCCCACGCAGACCTGCGGGGCAGGACCAGCAGGAGAATCAGGTGCTGAGTGCTGCACCTGAGGAGGTCGAACCCCATGCACCAGTCCAGGCTGGGGGCTGACCTGCTGGGAAGCAGCTCTGCCGAGAGGGACCTGGGAGTCCTGGNNAGCCAGCAGGGTGCCCTTGTTGCCAAGAAGGCCAATGCCATCCTGGGCTGCATTCAGAGGAGTGTGGCCAGCAGGGCGAGGGAGGTTCTCCTCCCCCTCTGCTCTGCCCTGGGGAGACCCCACCTGCAGCACTGGGTCCAGTTCTGGGCTCCCCAGTTCAAGAAAGATGAGGAACTCCTGGAGAGAGTCCAGAGGAGGGCAACAAAGATGATGGGGGGACTGGAGCATCTCCCCTAGGAGGAAAGGCTGAGGGAGCTGGGCTTGTT
>BOSO01004245.1:0-32465 GCA_018403395.1 Gorsachius goisagi
TCCCAATTTATACCCATGTCTGGCATTACTCCATCCCAGGTGCAGAATCCAGCATTTGGTCTTGTTCAGCTGCATGCCATTGGTGATTGCCCAATGCTCCAATCTCTCCAGATCCCTCTGCAAGGCCTCTCATCCCTCAAGAGAGTCAACAGCACCTCCCAGTTTGGTATCATCAGCAAACTTGCTAGCGGGGCATTCAACTCCTGCCTCCAGATCATTGATAAATATTTTGAACAGAACTGGCCCCAGAACTGAGCCCTGAGGAGCACTGCTGGTGGCTGGCCACCAGCCAGATTGTAGCCCCATTCACTACAACCCTTTGAGCCCTGCCCTTCAGCCAGTTCTTCACCCAGCACACCGTGTACCTGCTCACTTCACGGTCGGACAATTTGTCCAGAAGGGTGCTGTGAGGGACAGTATCAAAAGCCTTACTAAAATCCAGAAAAACGACATCCACTGCCTTCCCTTCATCCACTGGGCAGGTGACCTTACTGTAGAAGGATATCAAATCAGCTAAACACGACTTTCCTTTTGTGAACCCATGTTTGCTGTGCCTGATGATTGCATTGTCCTCTAAATGTCTTACAATAGCACCCAGTGTGATGTTCTCCATAACTGTTCCAGGTACTGAGGTTAGACTAACAGGTCTGCAGTTTCCTTGGTCTTCCCTCATGCCCTTCTTGTAAATTGGATTAACACTGGCTAGCTTTCAGTCTGCAGGGACTCTATTGCATAAAAACCCCTGGTTCCATCACCATGCTTGCTGGAGTAGCATAATTGTCTAACTGAGCTACAAAACGGGAGTTTGAGAATGCCTTCTGGTTCATTGGTTGTAATGGTAAATGGTAATAACTTGTAATACAGCCTTCTGTGAAGAGCACCTGGGCTACTGCATTATCTAATTTTTTTAGAAAACTGAAAACCTAAACTTTCTGTGAGTTTATGCATGAGTTTATGTGAGTATAGAGCCAAGGGCAATTTAATGGGACTTTTAAATCTTCCTCATACCACACAGATCTTGGGAGATTAATCCATGGGCAGTCCATTTTTTGCATAGCATCAGATAACAGAAATAAAGTATTCAACTTCAGATCAGACTTTCATCAACATGTTTTCCTGTCAAGTATGACAGGAAAGCAGACCATTTAAGCTTGACAATGCAATACTCAGTAGTAGCAGGAGCCTCACTGTGATCTGCAGATGGGCATGAAGGACCATCATGAAAGAGTCTATCAAACATATTTGGTTCCAGGTTCAGTATGGCAATGATCTGGGCTCCTTATTTGTTCATTGTTCATTGTGGGTTTTGATTTTCCCTTGTGAGATATCTTTCTGGAAGACTGGAAAACCCCAAGAAGAAAAACTGGTGTCCTAGATTTATGCAGTTCTCAGAAGAGCACAGGCGTGTTGGCTCTAGTGTTCTTAGTATTTTATTTCAAGTCATCTGCAATAGATGCAGAGCTCAGCTGCCACCCGTTGACATTCAAGCTTGTATTTTCCTGTCAAAAGTCCTTCCTTCCCTACCCACCCTATGGCTGGCCTCTGCTCCAAGCTCTCTCATTCCACTTTGTTTTTCCAGTTACTCCACCCCTCTGCTTCCATTTTTTGCGTATTGTAAAACACAAGCATATTGTAAACATTCCTTTTGTGGTACTAAAATGCTTGATCCCTTTTCAGATACTACTTGAGAACACCTCACCCCTCACTCTTAACAGCATAAGAGCAGATGCATATTATATGTACAATACAAGGATAATATATGCAATTGCCAAGTATGAAAGCACTAATCATTATTACTGTGGTTATTTGCATAGGAACTATTGTTAGGAAGACTGTTCATCTCATGTGCAATGGTTATAACACCATGTTTGGAAGTTTCCACCGCTGCTATGATCATTATATTAGGTTTTTCCAATCTTATTCCTTTCTTTTCCCTTTTCTATAAAGCTTTGTTTCAGTCTAACGTGAAAAAAAGGTTGACATCTGCTCATGAAACTCACTTCTATTTTGATGTTCCTTTGTAGCAAATCCTGCCAAGGATATCAGCGAATGTGATGCTCTGTATCACTGCATACACCCTTAAAATACATTTATTACAGAAAGCTTTTCATTTGGACTCCCGCTGCCTTGGTAGGGGTCTTCCTAAGTTAAACACGGCATCTCCAGGAGAGAAGTCTTTGCAGATGGTGTGAGCTCATTCTCATTCTGTGTTTAGCTTTGGTGTTGTTTCCACAGGATCTAAAGATGGACTGAAGTTAAAAAGCAAGTGGAAGGCTAAATCACCAGGGAGATGGAAAAGAGTGTTTTCATGAGATCTATAAATCTTCTTGAGATGTTCTAAAATTACAGATAGCTGCCTTGGCCAGGCTTGATTCTAGCAGTCAAGAAACTAAGCACTAATTTTACATTTTTAAACTGTCTTAAAATGGGTTTATTTTTCAGTTGGAATGTGAATGACTCACAGCAATCAGGGGGCCCAAAAGACTGTGCGCCAGATCTGCGCGTGGCGCAAACCGGTGTCAGTCCACAGCATCCAGTGGAGCTACGCTGGCTGGTGCTGAGTGAGCCACTGACTCTTACCCGCCATTTTCTACCTGTGAAATCCAGGCAAACAACCCTCTTGGGGGCTGGGGATGCTGGGGAGCTCTGAGGACCATGTTAGAGAGCTCCCAGTAGTACGGCCTGGCTCAGTTTTATCTCCGTCTTCACTGACCTCAGCAGTGCCGTGTTGGTCAACTGCCTCTGAAACAAAATGTGAGTCCCCTCAACTTTGCTGGCCTGTCCATGCAACCACCCCAGGGGACATGTGACATGACACCAGTGTAATGACCTCATAACGTTGAGTGCTGACATTGGCCCCTCTCTGGCATGATGAAAGCAGGATGTTTTCACGTAAGCAGTGGACAAGCGCACCCTTGAATTTACTGTCATTTCCTGGTCACCCTGCAAGGCACAGCAGACGCCAGTGCTGTCCACAGTTGCATAAACACACGCCATCAAAGACCTGGAAGCCACATGCTGGCACAGCGCACAGGCGGTGCTTCTGTTCTTGTAATTAATGAACTCCTGCAGAAGGCTGCTGGGAGCTCAGCATCCCCTAACGAACACATGCCAGACCACGCAGGGGTGGCATTCACTGCGATTAAAGACACAGCTCCAGTGAAAAAGAAAGCAGAAGCAAACAGCAGCCTTCTGCCAAAAAAGTGCATTTCGTAAGGTCAAGGCTCAGGAGCCGTGCAAGCTGGTGCTCTGCACAAATTGGATTTTCTTCACTTGTGCTCAGCTCAGTGCTCATCAGCATCACTCAAGGGCTCCTTGACGTTGCCTGCGCGTCCGGTTTGGTGCACACACCCCACAGGTCTAACCTCTGTGCACCTGAAGCATCACAAAAGGTAGTCCCGACCCAACAAACAGGAAAGGTAATCTTTGGCTTCCCAAGTTGTAGTGCACATACAGGCATGCATGCTAATCCAAGAGGTCCCTGTTGCTTGAAGTTTCCATATAATGTAGTTTGTGATATCCTCTGTTAATAATCTGGATAACCAGTTCCACTTGGATGAATTGCCTTGAGAGGACCCAAGCTTAGGCCACAGGTATGTTTGTAAGGATGCCAGGGGAAGACCTGAAACCAGAACAGCAAAACTGAGATAACCTACTGAAAAAGCCAGTGTATAACGCTGTGTTAACACCATGACATCATGGTACTGAGCTACATGTCTGTTCAAGGTGAATGAACTCAAACCCTAACCAGAGGACTGAGAATGAGCACCTTCAAAATGAAGCCCAAAGGTTAACCCAAGGCCACCAAGGTAACTACAGAGCAAGCTTTGCCTTCCTGGGCAAGGATTGTCCATTTTTTTTGCCACTGTGGCACGGAGCATACAATGCCTCAGTCTGAACTGGAGGTCTGCAACATGACATGTTTGCTCTCACTTGGTGCTCAGCACCAGACTGCGCAGGGTGAGCAGGAAATGTCCCACTGTGATGCCTTGCCTTTTTGAAAGCTGCTGGCACCCAGACAAGGTACAGCAGATTTCGTGGAATGATTTGTTCAAACCAGAATTTCTCTGGCAGAAACTGAGAGAGTCTTGCTCCTAACCCTTACTTCTTCAGAGCCAGCACAGCTTTGGTCTGTTTTATACCCCCATTTCTAACATCTAAGTTCCGGTTGATATTCATAACCCTTAATAATCTTCAACTTTCCAGCATTGGAGACTCCTTACTACTAGTTTTAAAGTCACGGTAAGCATTAAGAAACCAGATCACCTTGCTATTTATGGCTTTAATGGATTTGCAGTATTACAAGTTATGCTTTTCTAACCTTCTTTGCCTATATTTTCAATTTAGGAAGAAACTTTGGGTAGGAGTTATTTCTGTTTCGATGAGAGAAATGCACAGCACAGATGTGACTATGAAAGAGACGGCAAAGCAGCCCCAGGTAGCAGACATACATAACTGATTATAAATTCTTTTTACATTTAATTTGGAGAGTAATGCATACTTTGAAAAATAACCTAAAGCACAATTATATTTAGTTCTGTCTTCTGGAGAAAACCTATGTAAGCAATTAGGCATTTAGGTCAAAGACTTTCTGACTCTTTCCATATATCTCTAATGCAAATAAAGTATTTCAGTTCAGCAGGAAATTTTAAGCTTAGTATCTGAAAAAAAAAAAGAAAGGTCACAGATTTAGGTTTCTCAAATAAAAATCACTCTGATGTTTTCAAAGCTACATGTGCAATTTAGACCAGTTTGTCAGGATTCATTGTACCCAACCTTAGATACCAGCATGGGAAGCTCTGCATGTGGCTGAGCAATCTCAGTTCCCCTTAGAGGCAATGAACAGTTAATGAATATTAGAAGTACTTTATGGAGTGAGCTATGCGGCCTGAGTGAGAAGTCTGCTTTAGGAGGAGACAAATCAACCTCTGAAAATGCTCATTTATAACCTGCATTGACTAAAAAATTAATCTCTTCAATCCAGCTGCAACACAAGTTACTTTGTTGACACCTGCCTTGGACCACATGAAGTTTGTCTCTGTTTTCCACTGTTGTTAAAGGAAATTGCCCAAAGTTCCCAGATTTAGGCATCCAAACTTGAGTATTTTTTTTGTGCAGGTATTATTGCTTTGTACTCCATATTTTCACAAGAGTTGCTATGATTTTCCCTTTGGGTAGTGATAAAAATCTTACACTGTGAAGTGATTAATTACCTAGGTTTTTTTCATCCTCCTTTATCATATGTCTGATTTCTCAAGGCATTATTATCATTGTTATGTGAACTGAAATTAAAACCTTTTAGCCTGTAGCCAGGCTTTTCTTTTACTGAAATATGGAGCAAATATTCCTACAACTGAAGATAAAATCGGCCTTATTTTACTTCAATGAGAAAACAACTGTTTTCTATGTATGTATTTGCTAATCTCTGCAGTGTATTGTCTTTAAACAAGAGGGGAAAATACCTTCTCAGTGTATAGGTGTATGGATCGTAAGGTTAGTTAGCAGATAAAAATCTTTTTAAAAATTGTTAAATGAAGCCAAAGAGATATCACCTAATGTTCAAAATTCAGTTTCTTAAATTCATATTTAAGCACTTATAATATCAAAGACTGTGGTTTCTTAAATGTTCACCCCTGAAAAAAACCCCAAACATTAATATTTCAAATACCAGCAAATCCACTTCAAACCTAACTTCTGACATTCACTTTCAAAAATTAGAGTCAAGACTTTGATAACATTTAAATGCAGGAAATAGTCTTTTCTACAGAGGATTCTGGGAGATCCAGCTTCAATGCTACAATATTCTATATCTAAAAGTTATTTCAGAATATGTTTGAGTCCCTTTAAACTACATTTTTGTTATTTTTCAGAAATGTATACAGATTGTATTGAGAAAAAAATAATTCTGTAAGTTCTACTTACAGATATAAACAATTACAATTTCCTATCAAATTATACAATTCCTTAAGTTAATGAATAGGTGGTTCTGTCTACTAAAATATGTGTTCAGAATGGATCTTGCACTTCTTTTCTTGTGTCTCATAAGCATTTATTTCACACTACAATGCTATATATTTTGACTTACAAGACACTGAAAAGAACCGCAATACTAAAACATGGAGAAAGACTGAATTTGAGTGGCCTTAAAAATGTGTTACCAAAAAAATCACCTTGGAGTCCATATTCTACACACTGAGCATTGTCTCACTGAAATAAAAACCTTAGGATAAAAGAAAAAAAAAGAGAGAGGTTGGGTGGGCTAAGGAACAGAGGACAAGAAAAGAAAGAAGAAAAAGAAGGGGCTCTTGGAAGCAACACCTTATGCGCAGCAGATGCCAGTTTACATTTCTCCTCTCTTTGGATGTTCAGTTCTGTAAAGTCATTCAAAATCACATACCTCCCGGTGTTGCCAGAGAGTTATTAAACAATATATCGACTCCCAAATATGAGTTATGTCTCCCTTGCACTGAAGCTTACTGCTAATTAAAGGTGATGGAATATTTATCTGCCTATATAGTAATGCAGTTTGTTCTACTGCAATCAGGGTATCTGCTGAAACTCAGTGGAAAGATGCCTATTGACTTTAAAGTTATTTGGATCTGGTAAAGAAAAAAAAGCTATTCCTCCTCTTCTTTCCCCCTTCTAAAATAAATCGTGAATGTGATTGCACTGTCATGCTGGAAGACAGATATCATGGTAACAGAATAACATAACAAACAGGCATCTTTATGCCTCAGTGCTCATCCTATGTCTCAGGGCTCTTAGCATGTATCACAGCCTAATATACACACACAGAGAGCAGCATTCTTGCTCACTTAAAAGATTTAGTTACTCCTATGTCTTTCATGGTTGGCTCACTGTCCCCTCGCATCACTTGGCATCAGCATGCTGCCACATCTCTACCTGACGGTCCTACGGTTTGTTCTGCTCTTTGCACTCTGCTGCTGCTGCCTTTCTCCAACGATTTTTTCAGCTATTCTTCATTACACTTTCAGACGCTGACAGGAGCCTCAAATATGGAGCCTCAAACACTGACAGCTCTTTTGCAGTGCTTGCTTTGTCATGCAGGCAGGTGTGATGCTACTGCAGGGGTTTGCCTGCTGCTGGTACACCAGGCACTGGCCTGGAGCTTCCCCAGCCCTGAGTTAAGGGTGGCCCTTGGGGGGGTAAAGGGGGTCTGTGGCAGCCCTCTTTAGCCACATCCTGTTGGCAACATGGCAGAAATAGGCTTTACCACAACATGGGTATATGCTGCTGCATGTAATTTATCTGAAACAGGCAAGTTCATAGAGGCATAACTGAAAAAGGACCATGAATATCTTTTCCATCCCCCTGTTCAGTGCAGGTCACAGTCTGGGTTACACGTACGCTGTGCAGAGTTGAAGGAAAATTTTGTCTGGGTGCTTGAAACCTTTTTTTATCTCACCCTCACTACAATAACTTGTCCCTGTCCGAGGGGAGTGCAGGGGCTGGACAGGCTTCCTGCATTGTGCTCCCAGTGTCTCCTGGCTTGGGAAGTGACAACATCTTGAACTAATTTTTTTAAATGGGGGTTGATTTTAAGCAACATATTTTCCAAACTGCTTTTTTAAATATAAGTCTAATTCTTTTTTTTTTTTTTTTTCTTTTTTTTCTTTTTTTTCTTTTTTTTTAAGCCTCTTGGCAGAGGAGAGGATTCTGCACAGGGCCTTGAACGAGGGACACTCGGGGCAGCCAAAGACATCAGCAACATCAGCCAGCCACCTCTGGAAGGCGGGAGCATCGCCGAGGGCTGGACATAGGCTCCTCCATCAGCAGAGCCTTCAGCCGCAGACAGGGTCAGTAACCGCAGCCCAATCTGCTGCTCTTTCTGCAGCAGACAGTTGTCCTTTTCCACACAGTCAGGTACGCTGCTTCTGGGACAAATTTGGGGGTTTTCATCACTGGTGGTGAGGGGGTGGAAGAGAAGCTGCATCCAAATAAAGGACCATCACGTGTTGGGCTGGAATAGAAAGGTCTCCTGTTAGCCCAGCTGCAGATGCAGGGAGAGGTTTCCTCTGTAGTTTCTCCTCCTGGATGTTAGGAGCCATTTGAAGAGTGGTGAAACGGGCATCCAAGGTTTCCTTTCCCCCCGCTGCCTTCCCATCTTCATGCAGCCACTCACGGGGCTTCCTTGGCACATCATGAGTCTGCACGACAGGGAGGAGGACTTGGCCAGCCCCAGCCGCCTCAGGCTTGTTGGCTTACCTTGCATGGAAAATACATGAAGCGCCAAATATCATCCACTGAGGCTGTTTTGCCAGCCCCAAGCATTCAAACGTCAAGAAAAATGCTCCCAACTATAATGAAAGTGGCTTAAACCCCCTAAAATCAAAGTGTGTGAATTTGCGAGCAGATGGACAATTGTTTCTTTGCAACTCATGGTAGGACAGTCCTGCATGCCAAAGTTCCCGAAGGGAGTTTGCTTTCCCTGGGCTTGCCTGGTGCAGTGGGGTAGTGAAGATGCTGCAAGACACCCCATGATCCCCACAGGTGAGACAAGATGAGGTCCCATGCTGTGGGCAGGGCTATCACCTATCACAGTACTCAGGAGGGTGAACCCAGATTTTTCACATAGATTCAAGTGTTTCTCACTTTGTGAAATTTTCCACCTCCTTTCCAGACAGACTTCCCCAGCTCTAGGCTGGTTTCCATGAGGCTGGACGTGAATGCTTTGCAGCAGCAGGATGTTTTATTGCTGCCTTTTGTATTTTGCCCAGACAGCATTCCTCTGTCCGTGTGCCCAGTGTCGATGATTGTAGATTTTTTTCTTTGGTGAGTAGAGTGCTTTTATCTTCCTGGAAAGCCAGCTCCAAAGACTGTGACTGACAGGTAGCTGATATTGAAGCAAGGAAGCGCTGTCAAGGACCAGTCTCTGGGCAGCGAGGTGTGGATCCTGCCCTGCAACAGAAGAACATTTGCCACGTGGCTCCCTCAAGCAGCATGAACCGCTGGGAGTAGATCCCAACACCCAACCTAGCCTCTGTGGGCAAACAAGCAGGTTTCCTGAAGCATGGAGGAGCCTTTTATCTAGATTTGGTGTTTTATCCAAGGACAGGAAATTCGTAAGATGTATTTGCCTAGAGAGCATCCTGGTTATGGCCAGCTTTCCAGTCCCAGTAAACTTACAGCCCTGCTTTTCCATATTAGTCTCATGTCTGTCCCATGCCTTAACCCCTATATTAGGCAAAACTAGGCTGTAGCTAGTTTTAGCACCTCCACCTCTCTGACAGATAAGATAGAAAAGAGTTATTTGAAACAACAGAATTATAGTTTCACCCTGTAAGCTATGTATTTTTCATTGTATATGTTGTTTTACACATAGTTTTTGTCCAGGTCTGCCCACAAGCAGGCCTGGGATTTTTAGGGAATAGGTAACTTAGAGGGCTGGGGAAGGGAAGTTCACCATAAATATTCATTGCATTGCAGCTGAGGTACTAGGTTCAGGTTTCCTACAGCAGAATGTTCATTACAGTAACAAAACAGAAGACCTTAGAATGCACTAGGACTCACATTTAATATTTAGAGATTATGTGTACAAATCAGATGGTACTATACCAAAATCTTGCTCAGAGTGAGGGTGCACGCTGGGGACCTCAAAGGGATTGCACCCAGCCCTTAGTTTAAACTAAAGAACAAAGTGGGGAAAAGGGGGCAAATCAGCAGCTCTGCATTAAGAAAGAGGGGAGAAGTTTGTCAGGTGAGGCAAGGGGCAATTAGCTCAGCACCGGGTGACAGGGAGGGCTCAGCCTTTGGCTGGGCCAGTGTTTCTAATGAAAGAAGCACGATCAGGTGGTGTGTTTCAGTGCCCAGCTAGTTGTTTCACAGCAGACATTTTCCTCAATTATTCGACTATGTCAGAGCATCGATCGTCAAGACCGCCACTGAACTTTATCTAAATCCCCAGAAATCTGTTGGGATACGCTTTCATTGTTGCAGGTCTGTGCATCATTACTTGGAGCTAGAGCAGACAGGAGCACAGTTTTAAACTTGCATTTTGCTGTTATAGGATGCCAATGACCAGCATTTCAGAACATTATTTCTTTTTTTTTTTTTTTTCCTGAAACGCTTGGGATCTGGTAGCCTCTAGCCCTGCAAAAATATTTAAATGCCTAATGCATTTTTAAACATCATGGGGCTGTTGTGACTAGTGGACACAGCAGTTTTGGCAGGAGACAATGCAAATTCTTCACCAATTTCAGCCCCTGCCACCTAAAGCATACACAACCTTGCTCCACACAGATGTAAAATGCTGTGTAAATACAAAGGGCTGAAGAGGAGAAGAGGGTTGCTGTACCTGGGCTGTGGATGGGGATGATGCCTCCTGACAGTGATGGGCCCCATTTCTGTCTCTCCTTCCCACTCCCAGCAGTGACAGGATGAATAAGCCAGCTTCTCCAGAGCTTCTGTCCTCCTTCCCTTTATGCTTTGGGATTTTACCTGTGCAAAGTTGATTTACATGGATGCAAAAAGAAAAGAATTGCAAAACTAACTGGTTGCCATATCATACCAGTAGTTATGAGACAGGTGAGTATCAAAAATACCTTTTAGTTTCAGGTAGCCTTTTGACTTTAAAGTACATTGTAGGTGGCTGAATGAGATAGGGCCAAGAATCTCATGCTCCATGTCAAGGTCTAAGAATATATTTTATGCACTTGGAAATGTTGAGATCAGGCTTAGCAGTGTGATCATGCCAAGCAAAGAGCTCAAACTCAGTATATGGACACCTAGAGCTACCAGTAAGGGAAGCTAAACCGTGGGCGCATCACAGATGTCTCCTGCAGGTATGTTAATCAGGAAGGTAAGGGTGTTGCAGGAGCCTAGAGGCAGATCAAAAGAAGGACTTTGCTCTTGCAGAGGGTGACCCAATGTCCCTGTAGGTTCTGTGGTCTGAAATGGTGGACCGTGCATCCAGTAACAGAGGTGACTGACAGTGCTTGTCTGCAGGCGGTATGTGCTATTTGCCACAGCACTGAAATGAGGTATTTAGCACATGTCACGACTGCACCTCAGACCCAACACTCAGAAGTTTGTTTCCACTCATTGGTTCCCCCTTTCTTTGGATATACTCCATGGGACCAGAAGGGGATTAAGCAGACATGAGCACATACTGTTTATCTTCCAAAATCTTCCAAAGTGAATTCACTGGAAAGATTCCAGTTAGCTTCAACTGGCTTTGGACCAGTCTCTCAAGGAAAAGATATAAACTTTGGTTTGCAATCTACTGTACCATCCACTTGAGTTAGTTTGGGAAGCTAACTTGTAATTTAGCACTTAAAACATTTTAACCACTGTTACTGAGGAATTTTAAACCTAAGCTGTATAAAAAGTCATTACTCATGGACTCCTTCATAAAGTCAAGTTTTTAATTTGCATTTAAATTGTCATTTTACCAAGCATGATCTTCCTTTCTAGGTGGGACTTCAAATTCAGAAAACTGATAATTTATGTTTGCTTATCTAGCAGAGGACTAGAAAGCCTCAACTGATGTTCATAAAGCCTTATATTAACATGAGATTTAAAGACTGTGGTAGTTTTGTTTATACAAGAGTTTAGGAAGGGATTTACCCATCTTCTTTTCAGAGTATTTTCAGCTTTAAGAAGTTCATCTTACTTGACTTATGAGTGGCTTTATTTCCTCCTGTCTCACTACAATTAATTTTTTCTCAGGGAGAGAAAATGCAAAGGCAGTAAAATCAGAGCTACTTTTGGAAAAAGTTTGCAGAGAAAAAATATGGTAAAACATTTTTGAGGATTTTAGAAAATTGCACTCATTTAAACTTATTATAATATCGTCTTTACAGACACAGTGAATGTTTTCTAGCATGAACTTTCTTAAATGAAAATTAAAGCCACAATACCATAAGCAATTGAAAGAGGTGTTAGCTTCCAGAATCTGTACTGCCCAGATAGCAACAGCTTTCAGTTGCTTAACACTGACTATTGTCAAGCTTGCTGCTGACTTAAGGATTGGAACTAAAACCTTTTGGAAGACAACTGATTTCTCACTATACTTTGCAAAAAGTGCATCCATGTGAGAACTTTACAGAGTATTTTCTATAGCCTGATAATCTGAACAAGATTTCTGCTATAAACCTTTATTCTGGAGCCATGTCTCTTCTTTCACCTTATGCCTCTGAAGGGTGTGAGAATGTTTTATTCAGTCTTTTCACCTCTACCCAGCTGGATATCTTACATGAGAATCATAGACCCTTGGGATGGTTGAGGCTGGAAGTGACAGCTGGTGGCCCTCAAGTCCAACCCTGCTCAATGCAGGGCTATCTTTAAAGAGAAATTAGATTGCTCAGGACTATGCCCAGCTGTGCCTTGACCTTCTCCAAAGAATGCATCTCCAAGGATGGGGCTTTCCCTCTCCCAGGGCTGCACCACTCCTCCAGTGGATTTTTTTCCCCCCCTTATGTCCAACCAGCATTTTCCTTGCTGGAAATCTCAGCCATTGCCTCCTGATCTTTTCCCGGACACCTCAGAGAGCCTGCCTCCATCTACTCTCTAGCTGAACATCAGGGGGTGAAGGGCAGCAACTATCCTCCCCCTTCATCTGCTCTGTGTGCCCAGTTCAGACATGATATCACCACTTTGGTGCGTCTTTAGTACCAGTTGCCCCCCTCTCCCAGGTCCATCTCCATCTCAGGCATCCCGAGGAGCCTTTGGTTCTGGTACGCACCAAAAGCTTCCAGGGTTCAAGATCCCAGGAAGCACCTTTCCTCTTCCTGACTCCAAGGGTATTTGGGTAGCAAAATGCTGGTCTCTGCCACCCTTGCTGCATGATCTGCAAAGGTTTACAAAGTCTGGGCTATCAAATCCTGCTCCTTGGTCCCCTTCACTGTTTCCCCTAAGTGTGTGTAAACAAGTAAAAGGAAGAATGGAGGAGACGGCAAACTAATTCCAGAAAACCCGAAGGGCTGAAGACGTTTTTTACATTTTCATTAGTATTTTACAACATTTGCCATTTTCTTTTTGAAACCAAGCTTTCTAATTTTCAAGTGAATTTGGGAATGAAATACTGATCTATTACCAAAGGGAACCTGTATTTTGACACATAAGAGGATGAAGAGGCATCTGCAATAGATGAAGTCCCCAGACACGGCATGGTAAGCCACATACGTAGGCAGAGCTATTTTGTAAAATGAAGAGTAATTTATGGTCTCCTCTTAGAGTATCTTTATTGATAATACTATCCCAGAAACAACTTTCAATAGCACCAGCTACTTTTTTAGAAACATTGCTAAAAAGCCAGGTCTTCTAAATTCAAATGACATTTTCAAAATAATCACAAAACACAAATGCGGTCATAAGAGCTGATCACCTTCAGATCACAGAGGAAAGTAACTTCGATTTACTTCACCTGTTTTCACTGCCATTTAGACTAAGCAACATCCTCTAGAACTGAAATTTCAACTTTCTGTGGCAAATACTCCAATTTCTGATGCAGTGAGGCAGAAAAGTTTATGGCTTAGACTGGAGAAAGAAATTTACTTCTTTAACGACAATAGCAGTTACAGAAAAAAATAATACCGAGTTTGATACAGAGGCATGAACTGCTCTACTTCTCAGTGCCTCTATAGATTTTTCTCAGTCAATTGAGATTCTTTTCTAAATCAAAGCTGTAATAGCTGTTATTAGCTTATTATTCAAAATTAATGGATAACTTAAAAAAAAAAAAAAAGAGCAACATATAAATCCCAGGAGTACTGAGAACAGAGACTTGGAAAAGTCAGGCAAATTTTAGTTTCAAACCTAAGCCGTTCCTCCAAACATAACCTCGGTGGCTGATGTAAATTCACGTTCTGAATTCATAACCAATAATTTAATATGGAAGTATTTTGCTCTAGCTGAAATGGAGTGTTCACCCACCTCTGAACTAAGTAAAGCACCTGGGTATATAATTAGAGAGACCAAGCATTCGCCTCAAATTTATTTTTCACTTCCTCAACAACCTAAGAAGTTTCCAGACGCAAATTGCCATATGGTACAATACAAGGCAATAAACTCTAGCCCTAACCATCCAGGCCAGGGTAGTTCAGCCATCCCCAGTCAGGCAAGAAACCAAGAGCTACTCATTGGCACCTTAAGGCTCTTGCTTAGGCTTCCTCTGAATCTTTGTCCCTGTGTTTAAAATAAATAGTGATTTTTTTCTAAGGAGCACTTAAACCCTTCAGTACAACAGCAGTATTTATACAGCTTTGTGCTATGGCTGTGTTATTTACAGATTTGCAATAAAACCTTTGGGTATTTAGCATCCTTTTAAAAGACCTAGATGGAGAAAGTCCATACCAGATGGGAAGAATGATACTGGTCCTTGTAGAAAGTGCCCACCCTGCCAGGACCACCCCTATTCCATTAATATACCATTTTGAAAGAAGAGGGACATGCTGGGCAGCCCTGATGACGTGCGCTTTTTAATGACCCTGTGATGGATTGTTTTTTCCTCTCCTCTGCCAGTCTGTACCCTCGCCACAAAGGGCTGGCAGTGACGTGCGTGCCCTCAGCCCTCTGGAGATGTCTTCAAGGACTGTACCTGTCAACAGAATTAAAAGGAGATTTACTGACTCACAAAATACAAGTCCTTTTGCTGGTCCACTCCGGAAGGAAAAACATTTGCAAGTCAGCTAACAGCAATAGTGTAGCTGAATATTCTTTCCTAAAATCCATTTCTTTCTTCTGCACTGAAGATAGAGCACTTACTGTAATGTTATCATTGCCCCAGAAGGAACCCTAGACAGATATTAGACCTTATCTGAAGGAAGAATTGGATGAGAACTAAAAAAAAAACCTATTATTTACCAAAAGGCCTCCAACCCAAACCACAACAGAGACAAAGCCACTACATTTCACAAGACGAGTCTGGAGGGAAATTCTTGTGCGTCATTTGAAAGGCCATTTATTTTTAAAATACAGGACCCTCTAATGGAATAAATGTTTCACCTCCAGCTCTCTTATATAATTTTTGGCATATTAAAATTTTGCTTTCCTTCATGAAGACTTATGACCATTCTTCAAAGTTATGAGAGAGAAAATCCAGCAGGACTATCTGAGTGGACGGCTAATGATAGGGTATCTTTGTTTGTACTGAAAAGACTTTGCTAAGAAAGTTAAAGAAAAAAACCTTCAAATATTGACCTTGCCATCAGCTTCTAAAAGTATTTTTCTTGGCAGAAATATCTTTAAATTCCTCCCAAATAGCTCTTTGATAATATTTTAACTTTATTTTTACATACTCTTTGAAAACAAAATGGTTTGTTGAATCCTTTTTTCCTGCAAATTTAACAACCATATGAGGCCTTTTGTTGTAAAAACCCCAACATTTTAGCATAGAGATATCAAAAACTTCCTGCAGATAAACTATCACATAGTGCAACCTTAAAGAACAGTAATTACAGCATTGGCAAAGTTACCTTAAACATTAAAATAACTTATCCCAAGGCGTGCGCCAATATTTTCCTCTCAAAGCTCTAGACGAGTAGAGAGATGGGTAGCCAGGTTTGAAGAAGTCTGAAAATCTCAGACTGCAGTACAGGAATTATTTTCCTGAATTTGACCTCATTTTTTCCTGTAAGACCATGCTTTAGTAAAGATATAACCATTTACCGTTAGAATTCTGGGGGCTTGTAAAGAGAATTTAAGCTAAGGGTGTTACATCTACAAGTGGTGAGGAGACAAGACAGGAATCATTCCTCTACGTATCTCTTAAATAACAATATATTTGTCATTTTTAAAAAAAAGGGGGTTGTATGCATTATTGCATGAAAGAGAGCATGACTGTAGGAACTGATGTACTTTTCCCTTATTTTCAAAGACATGATGGAAGTTCAAGGGCAGCGTAAGCTCAGGCAGGATGTGCTCAATGTCAGGTTTTGAGGTTGCAAAACTTGAAGATGATTAAGAGCAACAAAGACAAATATAAAGCTTTTACGTAAGCATTTCAAAAACACGACTTTTTCTGTTGATTTTTAATAAATAATCCATTCTAGAAACTCTGTTTTTGTCCAATCAATAATAAATCAAAGAAACAGCAGCTAAAATATTAGGGCATAGCCTGAAGTCAGATGCAACAGAATTACTCTGTACCTTCAGGAAAGCCAGAAAGCCAGATGCCAGTAGATTTTTTTCCCTGTCTCCAAAAGAAAACTGTATCCTCTATCAGTGAACAGGAATCCAGCTCTGCCCATGAATGCAAACCACATGGCACAGGAAGGGACAGAGACCAAGATAAATAATTACAACCATGTTAAAGGTTTTATGAACAAAACCCAATATGACGAAACTCTACTCAGCATTCAACAGAGGAGTGTTTTGGTTCCTGGCACATGGAGACAATGTACCGTGGAAAGTTGTAGCCTTCGGTACCAAGCTGCGACCTGAATCCTGCGCTGCCTTCCACTTCTGGAAAAGCGTCAGGTGTAAGTGAAGTCAGTCGCAGTAATTCAATCCGAAGCTAACAGGTAAGAAAAAAACCCATTCCTCTACACCAGAAACCTGTGATCACCAACAGCAATGATGACTTTATGTAATCGACATGGATGTTAACTAATCTCTTAATCATTGATTTTCCAGGTGATATCTCTGTGGAGATTGCTTACTCAGACTGACTGACATGGAAAACTACTCATCACTTTTTGCAAAGTGAAAAATTTAGCAGATAATCTTCCCTCTGAAGAGCTTTGCAGAATTATTTAAGCATCTGCCAAATAATTCCCAAACACCTTACTCGGTATTCCCAAAGCTGGTCTTAGTTTAGGTGTCAATTTGTTACAATCAGTATATGCAGAGCAAGCACTACAGACACGGGGATTTATTTGAAAACTTGTTGTTTTTCTTATCTGGACTATCCATTAACACTATCCAACAGTTCACATTGTAATGAATACTTTGGAGTGAAATCTGGAAGACACATCCACACTTGCTTTCACATAAAAAAATCTGTCTTCTGTTCCAGACCTGTTGCTGACTGCTGTGACTATTGGCAAATAACTTAAACTGGTCTTTCTTCCACATTTATTGAATTATTTGTTAATATTGTTCACTAACATTTATCTTTTAAGAAGAAGTTCATGTGCTATGTATATAAAATATTTTTGATGGGAGTTGGTGGCTGGTACTTAAATCTGGAGAAAAAATGGCTCTCAGAAATTATTTCACTTTGCAGAACAGATCACAGTACATCCTACTGCAGTATAGAGAAGACCATTTAGTAAGATGTTTGTTAACAACACCACCTCCTCCCGTGCCACCCCCCCCAAAAAAAGAAACCCCAACAAACAGCTAGGTTTAGGTATAGAACTGAAAGAAATCATGAGAACTACTGTAAAATATTCTAATTCTGCATAAATGTAGCAAGCACATGAATCAAATATGCTTCCAAGTATTCCCATTACCATTTACTCATCACATTTTTTGGAAAATGGCTCCAGAAGATAGAAGCCTGTTCATTAGTCAAAAATTTAAATGTTGCAACAGTTGTCTACTGAATTGTAGGCCAAGTCAAGCTAGAAAGCTGAAGCAGCTCAGAGGCTTAGCAACCTTGGAACCAAACAAGACAAAGACGTAAGATATGAAAAACATGGCATCATATATGGAAGAGCTCCCTTATTTTCTACTTAGTCAACCCCCAAAATTACATCATATCTTTTTAGGAGCAGAATTTTTTTCTGAATCTAAGCACAGAGCACACAAAAATTCACGGAGAGTAAGAGATCCTCAAGCATGACACGTAAGTCCTTCCATGGCTTTGGCTGCTGTTTATGACAACCGTCCTTTTTTAGGCCATGTTGACCAGTCCAGATGTTCATCTTCAACTTCATGTCACAAAGTCCCTATGGGAACATCTGTTATCTTGGCTACAGAGAGATGATAAACAGTACTGAGGTCCTGGACATAAACAGTAAAGTATAGACTATTACAGCTGTATTGCAGAGATCATGGGATGTAGTAATAGATCCCTGCTCTTAGTGGAGGCTGGTGGTATTTGATAGTGGGTAGGAAAAACTGACACAGGCAATGCTGGAAGCCAATTTCCAGCCTTGGGTAAAGATCCTACTGTAACAGGCTCAAAACAGGGCAGGCAAAGCTCATCCCAAGGAGCCTCCGCTGACTCATAGGTGTTAGTGGTGTCAAACTTAACTGGGATCAAGGAACAGTTGCAGACATGCGGTGAATCATTCTTCCAGTTTTATTCTAGGCAAAAACTCCCCACTCCCCCAGCCATATTATTAAAGCATAAAACATTTCAAAAACTGCTTCAAACCAACTTCAAGACAACAAAATGTTTCCTCCCTTGACCCTTCACTTCCCAGTTACTTAGAGAAACTTGTTTCTATCGTTCTGTCTCGTTCTGTCTCTTTCAATTCGTTTCTATTGCATGTAAGGACTTCACCTCCAGATACCTATTGAGAAATGTAGCATATCCAAGTGAGGCATTAAAAATATTCCTCAGAGATATATTTATTCCTTCTGAACAGTACCTTTGCATTGGTTGGGAGAAGGGGGTTATTTTAACTGAGATTGCAACAAAGGTTTTGTTGTCTTATAGTGTAACCACCACCCAAATAATTAGTTGCAGGCTATCTGCAGATGGTTTTATGTGTTAATATAAAAGGATGTTTTTGTAATCCTTTCATTATCTAGAACGTGGTTGTTAAAAAGTCTGGAGATTTTACCAAACAAATTAAGAACAACTATTTAGGTAACTAATTTCCTATTGAGCTCAGCATCAAGTTAGGAATTTGGCACCTCAGAGACCTGGCTGACTCAGGCTTCTCTTGGCTTCCCAAATCTACCATGACAGATTAGGTAAGTGATCTCTGGTTTAGCCTCCCATTTGTAAAAAAGACAATATTCTTTGCAAAGATTTTTTATTTATTTATTTCAAGATAAAAGAAAAAAATAAAAAGGTATGTCTTTCATACATAGAGAGCTCCCCAGAGGAACAGCATTGCAGCAAGTTCAAAAAGTTACGTGAAATAGAAGTGTGCCAGATGTGCCTGGAAGGCTACACACTTTTGTTCATTGCCTTTCCAGTTTTTGTTGGTCTGACACTCGGTCTAATCACTGTCAAACTTCAAGTTGATGAAATAACTTTCATTATGCCTTGATGTTATGAGAATAAAGTCGACAGCAATACGTGAAGATGTTCTCAAGTTCCAAGCACTGAGTGAAGGCTGTTGTGGTGTTATTACTGTCAACGGCAATGTAAGCTGGAGCAAATGGACAATGAGAATTATTCACATGACCTCATATTTCTGATGACAGAAACCTGTGAAATGAGGTTTCTTTCCATTAGCAGTTGTGAATTCATTAAACTCAGTTCTGGCACTACAGCAAACACTGTTTCCTGCTCTCTCTCCTCTGAAAGGAAGCAGGGGAAAAAGAAGACATGACCACAGTAAGGTCTAGAAGATACAGAGTGTTATGGAGTTGAAAGACAGACTTGTCAGCCTCACTGGGTTAATCATCAAACAGATGGAAAATTTCAACACTTGAATGCAGAAGGTGCTGATCATTACAAAAACTGTTATTCAGACAACAAAAACTTGCTTGATTTTGCTAGTGTAAGAAATGAAGGAGTTTTTCCATCATCTGTGCACTTCTTTAACTTGAAAATGAAGCACTCCCTCTAGAAGACCTCTTAATTTCTTCCTACATGGGCTTACTAAACATCCAGATGTTACCACCTCAGTGGTTGATATTTGACCTCTTTCTCTTAATGGTTTCCCACTTGATATTTCTCCTGTCTTGTGCCCCATCTGGTTGCAATGAAAGCATTCCAGGGGTTTGCATGCCTTCTCATCCCAGAAATCTTACGTAAAAACCTGCTTATGCAGCTCTATAAATCTGTTAGATCTTTAGTATCTTGACCACTTCAGCAATACCTTCCCCTGCAGGATTTTGTTCCCTGATTTTGCTGAGACTGAAGCTAGTACCAGGTAGGAAAACTTTCATCCATGTTGTAGCAGCCTGCTGTGGCATAACGGACAAGCAAGACCCCAAGACAATATAATTATGTGATTAACCTCTACCCCTCCGTGTTGCTGTATCTTTGTGCAATTTTTGATGACACTCAGATTGGGTTCTGTCTTTTCAGGACTTTTCATCGGCATTATGAGGTTAAACTTCAGAGCTACTCCTTGCAAAACCTTGATAAGTAAATGTTCACAGTAAATTTTCAACGAAGCCACAATGTTAGTCCTCAGTGAAACATCTTATGTATATCAAACCATCAAAATAGTAGCACCAGAGTACTTAACCAACGTTCTTTTAACCTGTTATTCTTTACATCAACTCCCCACAGTTTTTATACACAGCCTTTTATCCCAAGGCATTATCAAAGGCTGTTTCACCATAAGCACTGGCGCTGTTACATGCTTATGCATATTTGGTTTTTTGGGAGACAGTGTTTCATTACATGTCACGTATCATGTATCAGATAAGCATGGCCCAGAAGATGTATTACTGGGGCTTACTCATGAAGATGTCCCCCTCTCAGTCTTTTCACATCATGAGAGAGCCCTGTGGCACAAAACCTTTGGGAATAGCAGCTCTCCCCTTCTGAAAGTGGTGCCAGGCCAGCTCTAGCTATGGGTACCTGGATCAGTTGACCACATGATGCACAGGACTGGTTTTGATCCTGCATTTATTTTCCCATAACCCCCAGACTGATGCAGTTGTTAGGTGAGCCCTGAATGGTACCTGAAAGGACCTCAAGCACACTGAACGTACCCAATGTGGTGGTAATGCTTGATGACAGCCTCTGAAGTTATCCAAGGACCTGATTTCTGGGTAGTTCAAGGCCCTTTTGGCATAGATACCTTGTTTTGCATGTACTCTAAGACATAAACCGATCCAAACTAAACTCCTTATGTCCTTTTTACTGCTACTCTCTTTATCTTAAGGTCAAATAGTGCAACCTAAAACATGCAGGATAAACGCTTTCCTGGTTATGTTGCAATGGTGAGAAAAGAGAGGCAACCAGACACTAACAAAGAAACTTTTTATTGCTGTCATTGGATGGTAAGCATTTAAACCTTTGCTTTCTGGCAATTGCTTTCAAGTGGTATCAAGCAGCCCCATCTCCCCACAGCCCAACTGCCCAGCGTTTCCAGGCAGGCATGAAAAAGGTCTGTGAAGCTGTAGTTTCTTTGAAGTGGTACAGGCTTGTTTTTAAAATAGCTTCAGGCCCTCATCCATATTTCCTAGTGTTGTTTTACCAGGTCAGTGATTTCCAGCTCGCAGGGCTGGATGGTACCTTGGCAGACTGTCTAACCCACCTCTGCTGCCCCACGGCTGGGTCAGCTCTATCTGCATCGTTCCCGGTCAGCGTTTAACCAGTCTGCTCCTAGCAGCCTCCCAAACTGAAGACCTCACTGCCTCCTCTTATAATTTATCCCATGCTTTGCTTCCCATGCTCCTAGGAGTGCCCTAGCTGATGTTTAGCCCACAGTCATTTGTCTTATCCTATGGGTATTGGAAAATGATTGTTCCCTTCACCATTGCAGCAGCCTTTCGTGATTTAGGAACCTGTGATGTCCCTGCTTAGCCAACCCTTCTTCAGGAGAAACACAAGTAAATTCAGTCTTTCTTCAAAGACTCTTTTCTAGGCTTCTGCTCTTTGTCATTACTCTTCTTTGGACTCTTTCCAAGCAGTTATGTCCTTCTTAATGTGCAATCTCCCCCAGCTAGACACAGAGCTTCAGCTGTGGCTCTGCTGTAACACAATGGTTGGGTTTTTTCCATCTGTGTGTCTTATAGGTCATCCTCTTGTTTATGCAGCTCAGTTTTTGCTTTTCTTGTAGCTTTACAACTTTGTGGACTCACATTCAGCTTGTAGTCCCTTTCCTACTGACATGCTGCCTAGCCAGTTGTTACTCCTCAGTGTCTGCACACCCTACACTTGTCCCTGTTGAAAAGTGTTTTGTTTCATTTTGTTTCCATAATGTATTTCCAATTTGGCAAGATTTCTTTGAGTTCTAACCTTGCCCTCCTTCCCAGCTTGGTGTCATTTGCAAATTTAATACAATACTTGATTCTATCATCAGGTCACTCATAAAAATAATGCATAATATCAGACTCAGATTAAGCCCCATTTGCAGGTTATATGGTTTTCTAGAAGCTTTGACACACCCCCTACCAATAATCATTTCTCCTTGATTATGCTTCTCTAACTTATTTATGAGTGTTATATGAAACATGGTCAAGATGCACAACACCTACTGCTTTTGTGTTGCCCACAAAGTCTGTGGAAGAAGGAAATTAAATCGGCTTGACAGATAACTAAGAGGAGAGAAAGATAACTAATAGCTGTGGTGAACAGCAACCAGTTAGACCTTCTGTAGAAGAACTATCTGGACCGGTATTTCAGACGGGAAATAAATTGAATTCCCAACAGTGTACCCTGACACTAAGTAGCGTATCACCGACTTTTAGCTCCGCGGCTGTAGAAGACCACCCTCGGTGTAAGGTCAGCCAGACATAAAGGAGTTTTTGTTGAACACTCACATGGAAATACAGGGAGGTTATTGCGGCACATCTTAAAGTTGGCCAGGGCTGACAGTGAGAAAAGAGAGGGTAAGTGCTCTGGCAGTCACATTTTTATCATTTGTGGATTTTATAAGCGTGCGTGAGCCAAAATGAAACCACCTGATGTGTCTTGGATGCCGGTAGCTGTTGTGGCACAAACAGGTCATGAAACCTCAAACCCCCAAATCCATGACTTGTTTATCCAGTAGTAGATAAGGGCAACACATCTGGTTTTGAAAGGTTTTGTGTTGGGATTTTTTGTAAAAAACAGAACCCAGAAACATGACACTTATCTTCAAACATTTGGTTATAACTGATGCTTAACTGGGCAAGGAAAATGTTCCCAGGGCTTCATTAACCACAAGTCGAATTAAAAAATAGAGAGGCTGCATTCCTTGTTTTGATGGAATACTCTGCATGTAAAGCTATGAGTGTTTCCTCACTCGCTCACATTACAGGATTCCATTATAACACTTCTCCACAATATAGAAAAATGGATTTGTTTTGCCCTATATGAATAAGCAGCTTTCTTAAACTCACCTTTCCTACAAATCAAGGGAGCAACTAGGATTTCTTAGAGAGCCAAGGCCAGGTCCTTTTATTACCACACTTCTCTTTCACAAGCACAGGGTTGCTCCATCTTAAAAATTGTTGTTCTGCCTCCTGCTGCTCCTATGAATAGGGTGTTGCAAGATCTCCCTGCTCTGATAGACACCTTCTAGTTTCCAGCTTGAATTTCTTCGTGCCTACTTTATACTCCTTTGCTGTATCTTATCACAGAGCACTAGCTCAGTTGTGGGGGCCTGTGTTACTTGCTTCTCTTGGTGCATGCCTCTCTTCTCCTGCTTCCACTTTGGCCCTACCAGGAACTGATACTCAGTGAAGTAAACCAATGGGGAAAGCCACAAGGGTTGTGCTGGGATCTTGCAAGTGCTGGACATAACATTAACTGAGCAATGTCTGAGTCAGTGAAGCAAAGCATTCACCCTAGCACTGATTATCTTTCCCATCAGTGTCAGCCACTTAAGTTCACTCCCAGAAATTCATCCAGCTTGGTTAAAATTTCTGGGAAGGGAAGGTTTCCTCCATTGCCTGTCCAAGTCCACAGCTCTAAGAGTGGAAAACATAAGGACAAGTCACTTTTAGCAGATGTATGATAGAAGTTGTGTTTATTTCTGGCTTTGTGAAATCTTTTCTTCTCCCACACAGGGTTCACATGTGCTATACTGCTATCATGACTGTGGTGTGTTAGCCCTCCCATGCCTTTCCCATGTTAAATACAACTCCTTCGGTCAACAGGGAAAAAACTTAGGTCTCCGCTAGTCTTCCACAAGACACCTTTCCCCAGGGCAGTGAAGAGTAACAATGATATGAGACCAGGGGAAGGCACGACCCAAAGGTAAGGGAAGTCTTTGAATGTTTGTGCCCTGATGTTGCCCAAGCATACAGTTGTACGGCACTGTCTAGCTTGGATCTTCAGGCCAAACTCACCCAGCAGGGTCACCTCGTGTGGGACCTCAGTGTAGCCTCCTGGGGTGCAGGAGCAAGTTACCAAGAAGACCTCATCGCCTTGGGGAGGTTTTCAAGACCCAAGTGGACACAGCCTTGTGTAACATGGTCTGAACTCAGCTCTGACCCTTCTTGGACCAGAGACCTCCTAAGGTCCCTTCCTGCCTGAGGGACTCTGTGACTACACACACTCAGAAGACACAGATGGGGGATCTAATCCATCATCAGCTCACTGGGTAATATCCTTCATACATATAAATTGCCAAGTGTCAGCCACTAACAAGCCCTGCATCTGAGAGCTGGAGATGAAGGAAGGTAAATAATCCAACACTGGAAATACAGAAAGCAAGATGAAACAGCCATGGTTACTTCAAAGTAGGTACCAGTCATTGGAAAACTTAATCATGCTGAAGAGCTGTGTGAAATAAGTTGGCCTCTGCCTTCAGTTATAGAAAATATGCCTTCAGAGCCTCCCACTGAGATTCTGGCAGGCATCGTTCCTGGACATCATCTATTGGAAAATGATTGATTCCTCTTTGACACAGCATCAGAGCATCTTTGGAATTTAAGTTTCCTTATGTTTGGCAAGCACTTTGAATTATTAAGAAATGGAAACATCAGAATGCAAGTGTTCAGTACTCAATTTTATGACTACATTGCCCAAGTGACAGATCTGTGCAAGATCAGAGACTTGTTAACACTGGCTATTTTTAAGCCTAGAAAGGCATTTTTTTCCTCACAGTACTATTGTTCTCTGCCAAATTACCCAACAGAATGTTTCTAGATTCCAGGACTTCTCCAAAAGTTCCTTGCACTCATAATGTTGCAGGCAGGAAAAATTAAAAATTACCAAATATCACAGAGAAATGAGTAAAACCAAGTGTTGCCATTGCTGACCTCACATGCTACATGGTCAGTTCTGGAGCTGATAATTTATTTAACTGTTTTGACATGGCAGCATTTAAGATAAATTACTCCAGAATTATTCCTTCATTTTATCCAGTCTTGCAATCAGAAAGCTAAGCCTAAAAGGGTGCATGTATAGTGCCCCTTGTTTAAACATGCAACGTACTAGTAAAACACAATGCTCACCACTACAACACAGTGCACTTGCAACACTCCTCCAGTCTGTTCCAAAACTCTCATGCTACTGCCTCTTCCAAGAAGAATGGGTGTTCTCTTGTCCTATATTGGTTTCATACAATTCACCTGGGTAAATTCACGAAGCATAAATGTTTAATGAGGCTAGATTATTTCTCTCAAACACAATGCAAATAAAAAATAAAAAAAATCCAGAAAATGCATTCCCTTCTCAAATTAAACATCCCATCATTGCATGTCTTTGCTGTCTCCAGTAAAGGCTGTAGACTATAAGATCATGGAGCTTTTAAGCCTCTCACATTCCTGTGAATGCATAAAGATTGCATATTCATTTCTGACTGCAATAAGTTATCTCAATTAGTTGTATAAGCAGCATTGAAATATTTGGTTCAAAGTTCTTGTTTGGAGGGAAAATTATATTTCCATTCTCTCTCAGTCTTCATTTGACAGGTCTCAGTTCCTGTTCTTCCTCTTCCAAATGACATTTGCTTCCCTCTATCCTAGCTCAGTCCTAGCTCAGAAAACTGCTGTTTTCTGCTCAGTTGCTCCAGCTTGCCATGCTAGAGTGTCATGCATCACGCAGGGGATGGGGAGTCTCTTTTAAGGAGGATCTGGGAGCACACAGTTGCAGAGACTGAAGGGCATTTTCCATTTTGAGGTATTGGCCAAGGAGACCCAATACTGGCAGCCCTTTCCCAGGTATCCAGTCTGGGCATGCCTCTCAAAGCACCTCAATGCTGGAATGAGGTCAGACTCAGCCTTCACACATCAGCTTCTCTGTGTCATGCTGGTGGAGAAAGGACTGAGCATGAAATCCAGCAGCACACCAAAGGTACAAACAGTGGCACTGTAGGACTTTTGCAAGCCTTCTTGAAGCTTTTTTGAATATTTGATTCTGGGAAAACTTGAACACCTTGGAAGGGTGTCCTGTGAAAAGCAGTGGTTTTGTTACAGTTTCCTTCACCAGCCCTCAGTCCTTAAACAGATTTCACTGTCAGTCTGTTGCAAATTAGGCTTCCTCAACTACTCCTCCACTGAAAACTTGCTAGAAGTCTGTTTCCCTATTTCCCTTACTCAGGCCAAACACTATATTGCCCCAATCTTGACTTCTCCAAGTAGTTAGCTCCACCAGTCACTGCTGGATTTTACCCCAGGCCTTTTCCAGTCTAAGTCCCAAGCCCTCCTCCTGGGCCAGCACTTGGAGACCCTTCAAAATGTCTTGTATTCCTGAATTGTTTCCCACAAACCACACGCTGGCTTCATCAGATGCTGGAGGGCACAGAACTGTCTTGCAGTAAACTTTGGATGCCTCAGCCTCACAGGGTCACCATCAGTGCCCACAGCAAAAAGTTTATGAAGCTACTCCAGCACAGAAGGTAAGTTATGGGACGATTTGGCTCTGCCACAGCTGGGTGTTCAGCTCGGTTGACTTCTTTGATGTGTACGTGCTATAGTGGCTGAGCAAAGTTCTGGTATTAATAGCCACAAACCTTTCCAGAGCTTTATTTAGGAAGACACCTATTGACCCTGGTTGTCTCTTCTCTGGGTACGCTGGCCAGTTCTGATCAGCAGCAAGCCAATGGTAACGGGCTCTTTGCCCAATTGCATTTGCCATGTGGTCACTGCCATCACATTTTGTGTTTTCACTACAGCTGGGTTCATATTTTGAAAGCCCTGCTTTTCATTCTTCAGGCATCAATTACACAATCAAATTAATCTCTGATACCCCTTCTTTAGCTATAAAAAGCATATCTACAAATTTTAGAAGTGCAACTGGAGATGGATCACATTTTCCCACTAGGGAAAATCCCATTAGGGTTTATGAATATACTCAAAGTCGCTTCAGAAGTTTTTAGAGAACTTTACTTATAAGGTAGAAAATTCATCCACAACTTGGCAGGACATGTATCTCATTAAAGTGTTTAAAGGAAGATGATAGTGTTGCTGTAGATTTGGTGTTGGCAGCTGGAGAATGAAGAAAAAGTTTCAGTCATAAATAACTTCCAGGCTTCATGTTCTAGCAGAAATATTGCCACTTCTTCAAGTAAAACCAGATTCAACATAAAAATCATACCTTATCCCTTATTCAGACAGTCTGATTTATGGGGACTGCTGTGCTTGGTGCGAGTCATTCTGATTGCATCCTTGTGCTTCTTCATATGTTGCTAACACTATCTCACTTTGTGGCAATAAAATCTTGGGGTGTAACACTTTTATTATGCTTTTCCTCATTTATTGGGTAAAAGCTGATTATAACTAGTCACATTCTCTCTCATGGAGGGCTACTTAATAGAAATGTGTTTAAATAAATTAGCTATTAACTTTGACAGTACAGCACATTACTATTCCTTTTTATGTATCCACGTATCAGTTAGCTGAGAAATACACAAAATACAAACAGAATTAGTACCGCTTTGTCATCATCCTTCTTCCCATGGATAAAAACTTCCAGGGATAATACAGTGGCTTGGAAGGACTATGTGTGTTGATCCTGCCTCAGTATGAAATTTTATGTATAGTACTGGTTGCCAGACAGTATAGATTGCCAGACTGTAATCGATTTATGGAAATATTATTTTTTCCCACCTCTTCTTCCAGGAAGGTGGAGTACCTCTGTACACAAGAAGGATTTCAACCCAGCTGTATTCCCAGTAGCCTGGGCCTCATTCTTGTCATGTGCTGCTGAAGAAGAAATGATCATGTATTTGTTTGTCTGGGAAGGCACAGGGCCTGGAAGAGATGGGATGTTTTGGAATTTCTAGAAAAGGATGGTGGTTTGATTTGCATAGTTTTGCTGCTGACTGGTGGCACGAAATTCGGACAGCATCTGCTTTATTGCATCACCATTACTGGACATCACGTGATATGATAAGACTGACCCACCCTGGAATGACTAATCGAGTGGGATGCTTGAAAAGGTTCTTTTCTTTTTTACAACCCTCAATTAGAGAAACCACATTTTCCAGGGAAAAAACAGTAACTTTTAAGCGTGTGTGAATGTGCATGTGTGTTGTGCTTTTTGTTTTTAGGGTTTTTTTGTTTTTAACAAAGAAGGCTCTCCTGCCCACTAAAGAATTTGGTCAGAGAGGCTTTTTGTTTTAAAACCTGTAGTGAATCAACATGAATCATCTAATTTTAACCAGCATCTTCATAGTTTAAAGCAAAAAGTAGGACTTACTCCCTAGGCGAGGCAAAAATGGATTTCCTGGCTCATGCAGCTTGTCGCCCCATTTGTTGTGAGATATACAACCGCGTTACTTTCCCCGCTTTCAGCTATGCCTATTGGAATTGCAGCTACACCATTTCCCAAGAATATTCTTGGTGCGTCAGCTAACCTTTAAATATTAAATATGGAGAGTGGCTTTGCAAACTTATGCCAAAATGGAAAGGTGTAAGGAAACCGCAGTCTGGAACACGAGAACTTGACGTTCCTCATGCTGAGGTCCCTCTGCATCTTTAAGCACTGAGGCCATGGGTGGTTTCTAGAAATAATATTGTGTTTGTAGCTGTGCACTGCTAGAAAATGGTTTTCAGACCTACTTGTTTATGATAAAGCCCCAAGGAATAAACAACTGTCTTTTTCTCTTCTCCTGCTGAAATCGGTATGCTTAATCCCTCAGCAAGGGCTATGTCACATTTTGTCCCTCAGTCCCCTTGCAGGGTATATGTTCTACTGACCTCAGTAAGGCTTAACTATAATATGCAGCAGATTGAGTGTGGGACACCCACCATTCATTTGAGATGTTCAGCTCTGTTTAGATCCTTCAGTAGTTCTGTAAAACTTTTAGAGGAAAAGGCACCATGCACCACAGTTGAGGTGGGGGTCATCAGTCCCCTGTGTAAATTTATCATGGAGCAGATTGAAAAGACATCCCACTAACCACCACAGTGCAATAATAACTATACTTCCATCCTGGCTGTGAAGGTTAAGTAGAGCCTTTGGTAGAGCAGGCAGAGAGTTGCTAACCCAGGTCTTGGACTGCTGAGTTTGGGGGAGATTACTGTCTACTAGGCAGCCTACAGAAAACTCCCAATCTTCCACAGAGACTGAAAGGTCAGACATCAGATGTGGCAGAATCCATGATGTCTGGCCATATCCATAAATAAATGTTGGGCTTTATAAACCACCTTCGTATGTGGCATGTATGGCTGGGTGGGGTGTTTATTATTATTTCTTTATCTTCCACAAAGTTTGAATCTACCCAAAACCAGGGGGTGGGGGAGAGGGTGTCCTTCATTTACATCATCTATCCACTATCACTGCAAGAACACATCTCCATAGTAGTTATCTGTCTCTTGTAGGGGCTTCGAGACTTTTCCTGCGTGTTTTGGAAAAAGAAGGAGTTTTTAGCAGTAGCGTGTCGATGGGATCTGTGCTAGCAACCTGCTCAGCCTTGCTCTGCTTGAACCTACTGGGATGATAGAACAGGCCATTGGGGTCTACTATTTTTCTCTGAACAAAGTGAAGAAATGGTCTTCTTCCAGCTCAAATTTATCTAAAATTCCTTCTAGCCATGCTTTTTAGGAAGCACTCTCAGACATGAAAACAACCATCTCACAGGGATGAAACATCCTTTCTATAATTTCCTAACTTGGTTCATGCACTCTTTCTTGACACTTGTAGGGTGGGACAACATATTTTCTGCAGACCTCTTATGGTACCCAAGTTACTTTAAAGGAGTATGAAAGACCTCCCACCCCTCTGAAAACCTCTCCCTCTCAGTACCCCCGGAGGGGAAGGCTGCAGCTGGAGCTGTGGCCATCACCTCTAGGGATGACAAAATAGAAGCAAGCTCCTTTGGGTAAACCCTGAGTAAAAAAAAAAACCCTGTGAAATGCAAGAGAACAGTTGGGAAAGCACAGCTAGGGCCTCCAGGGTTTATATTCCCGTCAGGTACATGCTCTAAAACAGTGGAGAGGGGTTGTGGTTTGTAGCTTGTAGTCAACTGGTGGATTTGAGCTGCCTTCAGGGCCCCCGCAGGCTGTCAAAAGAAAACAAATGGTTGCTGCTGCGGCTTCAGCCCGGGGAATCCCTTGGGCCGCTGGTCACAGTCTTCTCGCCCTGAGCTTCAAACTCCCAGTAACAAAACAAAACACTGTGATGAGCTTCATGAGACATCAACTTCCAGCCCAGGGAGACAGTTCTTATAAAAGCATCCTAATATGTTATGGGAAGGATTCCATCCTGCTGTAAAGGTAACAGTCTGTCTGCAAAAACCACTGGTATTTTAGGGAGCTTTCCTGCTCACTACAACAGCTCTTTTTTGGATCCACACAGCCAGGGCTGACAGGGAGCAGAGCAAGCGCTGGTCACCCTTTACCACCTCGCACTCCAGCTGCACCTTCTTCCCAAGAGTGCACCTTGCGGTACAACAGGGCTCACGTCAAGTTGGGGATTTTAAGAAAAAAATCAGAAATATGTCCCAATCCTTTAGTGATTTATTAAAAAGGACTGACCAGAGGCAAACGGCCAAAGAATACCCCCAAAACAACCTGCAGACAAAGCCCAGGTTATTTAGCAAAATCTTTACCCTCCCCTCTTCCCTTTCTTCCCTAGAAACCATGATGTAGCGGAGACTACAGCTGGAATGTGATGAAGAATTCAAGGAGCACTACGTAACCCTTCTTCTTGCTGCCTAAACCCGCAAAGCAGTCTGACTTCAGAAACTTTGGAGAACGAGTCAAGGTTTTAGGACAACCCAAAGACCATGCCGTGCCTTAGCACTCCACCTTGACAGGCTGAGCAGGCGAACTCCTGCTTCCAGGGCTACCTACTGGACATGCGGCTGCTGCCCTCTCCCTCTGCTCCTGCTGACACTGATGCTCTTCAGGTCTCAGTGGGGTTTGCACGGAGTCCCCTGACCTGCACTTTCAGTGACTGTTTGGTCCCTATTAGCAGCTCAGACAGCAGTTCCCCATTTCCTCTCAGGGCAGGGCAATATGAATTGCACCTTAGGAACTGTTCACAAACTTATCAGCTACAGCTTTTGGCCTTCCTGTTCTTTAGGACACCAAAGCAGACGAAAAAAGAGGTTTGAAAAATGACTTCTTTATGTTCTTGTAAAAATCTGACACCCATTTGGAGATACTGATAGTGTTTTTGTGCTGGCTTTTCAGTTTGTGCTTTACCACAAATTTCCTATGGCTGTAAAGGCAAATACAACCATGTAATTATCATGGTTTTCATCGTTCAGTGGCATTAACTGGCTGGTTACGGTGGCTTTTATACCCCAGTTCCTAGCCACATTCTAACATTCACTTATAAATTTGGGCTCCTGAGTCAGATCCATAGTTCATGTCTTATCGTGGTAGATTAATGTTTCCTCTAGCTGTTCTGTACCTTGCCAGCTCTGTGCCTGCCCAAAGTTACTGTATACATACCCAAAAAAACCCTAAAGCAAAACTTAGGATAAGCACAGAAAAATCTCAGCATGGATACTGGTGAATGACTGATTTAAAAGACCTATGTGCTTTGATTAAGAATGTTATGAGCTTTTAAGGTGTTGGATGGAGTACAACAAAATAACCATTTTTCAGGGAAATCACAGGAGGCCAGTAGGACAGTTTGTTAAATATTCACACATTTATTTCTTAGCAGAGATGGTCTGGCGATGGAGGTGGTAGTGGAGCTCCACAGCTGTGCCTCCTCAGTGGGGACAGACGATGGTGATGGACAAAGGGGAAGGCAAAATATTCCTTGTGCTCTTGAGCATCCACGCATAAGTCTATGATTTACTACATTCAGAAGAGAGAGAGATTGGATTACCTTTTCTATCACTCATTTGATATAATTGCCATTTTCATTTAAGGAACAATAAATTGAGATATTTTTATGGGGATAGTTAAGTTTTGATGAATGGACAGTCCCATAGTAAAGAAAATTTTTAAATCATTCACCAACCCATATGCAAATTAAATGCACATAGCAAATAGAATCAATGGAACATGATTTAAAATGACCCTTGAAAAGACATGGCTAGAGCTCTTTCAGTTGTAAGTGAAAAACATGAAAGGCATTTGATATCAGGGCAAGCAAACTTCATATGGTTGGACCAGCCATAATAAAAGACTTGCTGTCTATTCATTTGGAGCATGATGGAAGCCTGTAAGCAGCATGAATCTTGACACAAAACTTTAACTGCATCTGGGAGAGGCTCTCTGAAGAGTCCCAGACAGTAAAACATTATTTTCTGCAAGGGGAGTTTTACTGTGAGCTGGAGGGGGAAGGAAGGTGCAGAAACAGAAGGGAGAAAGTTACTCTCATCTTCATATCATAGAATCATAGAATCATAGAAGGTTTCAGG
>BOSO01004245.1:32519-55530 GCA_018403395.1 Gorsachius goisagi
AATGTTTCCAGGGATTGGGCCTCCACTACCTCTCTGGGCAACCTGTTCCAGTGTTTTACCACCCTCATTGTAAAGAATTTCTTCATAAACAGTTCCTGCTCAGAAACACTGTAAATCCAAATTTTCCATAATATATGTAGATAATAGAGCTGAAGGGGGATTTTTTTGCAATATATCATTAGCTGTGTTTTTCTTGCAAGAGGCACTTTTCTACAGTACCTTTATTCTAGGAACCATCACACTGGCAAACTGAGTAACACTCTGCCACTCTGCCCAGTTTCCTTCCTGAACTGAAATCTGTGCCTTGAACAAGGCTGGAAGCCAGAATTTTGCAGACTAAAACATGAAAGCACTACCTGGCTTCATCAAGAGACACACGAACCAGTGGCACAGCATAAGGGTCTTGTATATTCTGGGATAAGACACATCCTGACTTATCCTCCAAACTTTGACACAGTGCTAGAGGATGATTCACGCTAACTAGAATAAAAATGCCAGGTAATATATGACCACCAGGTGAGTGATCTTTCCTCTTTCCTCCCCATCCCTGACTTTCTTCCCTCCCAGGTCCAAGAGGTTAGCTGATTAGGAAGACCTGTAGCATCAAATACGTAATTTCAACTACTACTACAAGAAGTTAAAGATTTATGATGGCCGTGTAAGCCAGCAGCTCAATTTCTCAGGCTCATTATTCACAATGAACAATAACTCAGCACCAGGGTCACACAGCCCTTTTTGTCCATAAATCTGCTTCAACTCAGACATCAGAAGCCTTGTCCTCCACCTGAATGTCTGTTGGTTTTGGGTTTTTTTTTAATATGTGAAGATGGTACCTCTGAGGCCCAGTGTGAGGAGTATTGAAATATTAATAAAAAGCAGAATCACAAAAGAGTATTGCAAGTACCAAAGGCACCTGTGAACAACCCCTGTTTTTAAACTCTCCTTTCTGCCAAAGGATTACACTAGATTACAAAGCATATACACTAGAAAGCTGTATAGTCTAACTTTGGCTCAGGTCCGGCAGGTGGAAGAGTTATTAAAAGAAAGGCTGCAGTGCCTGGAGGTTTCATTTTCTTGTACAAACATAAGGGTACATTGGAGCATGTGGTGTTGATGATACTGTGGGGACAAAGCACAAACTACTTGGGTCATTAAAAACCCACATCCCAGACTATGCCACACAGCAGCACAGAAGAAAAACCAAGCACTTCTTGCTAACACAAACCAATTAAATTATTTTTAACTTCTATGAAAACAAAAAACAGAGCAAAAAAGCAGCCACACTGGTCACTAAGACAATAAGCATTTCTAAGATTAGTCGTGAAATTCTCTAAATACATGCACACACACCCCCCACCTCCCGAAAGGAAAATCATAGTAACCATTAGGGTGTCTGCGTTTATGACTGAAGCCCATAAAACAAAGATTTAGATTAAAGGTTGAAGTTTTTGCTTTTCATTCTGCTGTGCAAAAGGAGTGGGTTTGCTCTTTACTCTCAATACAATGATCTACATGGCCATTTTCTGTGACTGCGTATTTAGCAGACTGAGCTAACAGATCCTCCGATTTCCCTGTTCCCGTGCTTTTTTCACCAGAGTAAATTGCTGTTGGCTTCACGAGAGCAATTCCTGTAGCTCAGCCAGTTGCCCATGGTATGCATTGCTCTCCCCTTTTCTCTGCCTTTACCATGAAGTGGTTTTGCCTTCAGACTTTTACTGAAAAACATTATGCAAGAAAAAAGGCAGAGAGTAATAAACCCAAGCATGTGCTGGATATCTTTCTTTTCTTGGGAAACAAGCTAATGTATATGTCTTTGTGTCTTCGTATGTCTGCATATAGATGTGCATATATATATACGTGTGTCTATGTTTGTGTGTGTGAGTGTGTTTGCATATATGTATCTAAGGGCCCTGTGTATGGAAGGGCCAAAACGTAGGAACAGGAGACTAGGAAAACATTCTTTCATAACCTGTGAGTATGCTTAAAAGCAGCCCTGAGGTTTTTTTTTGGGGGGGAGGGGGTTGCAAAGCACTGTGCAGGCTCATAGAGTGAAAATATCCACTAAAGTTGCCATGATGATACTCATTAAAGAAACATAACTTGTGGAAGACTTTACAGATGGTTATCATATGAATCCCAGAAACAGCAGAAGAAAACTTAGTGGAACTTAGATACCGTGTGTTGGTGTTCTTCAGAAATTTCCCCTCATACAGCAAAAAGGCGAAATTGCTATTCCTCTTAACTAACATGCAGTGACATGAGCTGTTACTTTTATTACCTGAAATTAAGTTTGACAATGATTGTTGTAAATTTTGCAAAAATAAACAAATAAATATCTATTTTTAAACTCTTTGCACCTAGCACCGGCATGTTAATTTTCAGAAGAGCCCGTTTATGCAATCTCCCTTTGCCTTGCAGAGGTCTGGCTGATGGCTTGGGGCAAGAGCAGCTACCCTCTGAGAGCCCGGGGTGGCTGATGGCTGCCTCCATCCGAGCCCCGGCTGACCCATGGGGCAACCATCAGAGACCTGATGCAAAGGGACCAGTGGGCAGCCCTACATAGATCTAATTCATGTCCCTTGATACCATACTTTGGGATATGTCAGTTAAAACCATTGAGTTCCTAAAGGTGGGGAAACTCGGACATTTACTACCCTGTGGGGAAAACCATAGGCAACTCCACTGTACACGACATGCCTGGAGTGAATGGCCACCCTAATTAGAGGCTAAAGCCATAGACTAGCAAAATGTTGGGCAAAGAGGGTTTTTTAAGAAAAGAAAATACTCCTTTTAGGAAGCCTTCATTTTTTATGTGGCAAGGACTCTCTGTGGATCCCGCATGCCACTGCACCCTCTTTAAAGAAACCAGCTACTGAAATAGGCTGCTACAAGGTCCACCCCAGCCAGCATGGCTAAAGGAAATGACTAGGGGAGCGCAGGGCAAGCAAGCCAGCCAGCTGCATAGGTGTTCTACAGGCAAAATGGGCATTCATGGCAAAAAGCAGTAGCCAGTGGGGAACCTTGCCAGAGGAAAGCTTAGCAGCAGCAAGTCTCAGTGGCCGGTGGTCACCTTCTTGCCCCACCAGGGTACCCTAGAGTTAAAAAAAGAATATTTTACAGCCATATGTCCTCTACCACCAGTCTTCACTGTGGGATGACTGATGGGACAAGATATATGCTGCTGGAGGACAGTCACTGGGTAGGTCAGTTGTCACCAAGAGCTTTACCGGGAGGAAACGTGTGCAGCCAGAAATTACTGTTTGGGCATTCATTGGCGCTGCTCTAGTGGCTTCAGAAGGGCTTGTGTTTTGCTTCTCATGCTTCTTTCTGTGTTTCCATGTTGCTTGCTATTAACGCAGCCCTGCATCATCATGGTCAGGCCTGGCTCAGCAGTCTCTGCTCCTCCAGCTCTATCTTGACACGAGAAGAAGAAAGCTTTGCCTTCCCTGGTGGCAGCCCCTACAATTTCCTGCTGCTCGCACACTAGCACTGCCTGACACAATCCATAACCTTCAGCAGTCTCCCTTCGTGCAGGCTGGATAAGCCTTGCAGACTCAGCTGATGCATCTCAGCAGTGCGGGAGAATATATTTTCTCTGCATTTTCTAGACCAAGAACTTCATATGGATTTTTCTTGTGATCATCAGAAAGAAACCCAAGTTTAAATCCATGTCCATGCATACATGGTGCTGTTTGGCCTTTTAACTTGTGGTTACAGGCCATAAACCTTCCTAACTTTTTTATTCTTTCTCCTTGACTGTCAGTTCCTTCCCTTAGCAGTGGTTGTATGCTTCAAATCTGAATCTCATACTTGGCATCCCTGATGCTTTTCAGTGGCAGTACTTATTTTTTCAAGTAACGGGGTTTTAGTTATTATGAGAACACTTTGAATAAAGGAAGTGCCTTCTGGCAGCAAAGAAAACATGGCAAATTCCCTGCATGACATAAACACTGTATACCATGCCACTGATTACAAGACTACCCAAGCAAGTTCTTGAACACCCTTTTAAAATTCCTTGTTAGCAAATCTGTTTTGTCAGACCATTGGCTTTGAAGTCTAATTTTGTGGAATCCGAGCAATCAGTTCATTAGCGAAGGATGGTCAAAGATGGCAAAGCCCAACAGTTCAGTCCACTGAACATATCTCATGAAGATACATAACACAGATATTTTTTTTTAAAATTTATTCATAATTAATCAGTTTAATGTTTTTATTTTTTCAGGATTTTAATTGTAGCTGTGCTTATCTACAGAATTTTACTTCACTGAGTTTCAAGTCTCCCTTCAGCTTATGCCAAAATTCATTCTAAAATCCTGGCCTAACAATTCACGTTGCTGACTCCAGGGGAAATGGAGCTGCCTATTTTAATTAAAACAAATCGTTCTATGGTCTGGGTTAACAATTATTTCTGAAGACCAGCAATTTCACGGATTTTATCTGCTTTTTGCTTAAAATGTAATGATGACTCTGCTGTCTGTCTTCCCACCTCATCCTTCAACACCCTGCTCTCCCAGTGAGTCATTTCAGAAAATTCCCCTGCAATTGTCTGGTGTCCTGATTTACGTCTAACTAAGGGAGCAGCTGCCTGGGCTACTGCTGTCTGTCAAACAAACATAGGGTATATTTTAATGTGTCAATTGTACAGGTATCATCTGTAAACCTGTTGAAGACCTTTGTTATTTCTGCATTTCATTATACAAGATTTTTTGTTGTACAAGGTTTAACATATCAGAATGACTCTTACTGGGTTTGTAATGTTAAACAACCCTTTTATATTAATCCCATAATATTGCATTTCCTTGCTGGCGTACATTTTTCTAGAAAAAAGGTAGTAAAATAATTCTTTATATTCCATTTAACAAGAAAACGGCTATGTAATTCTTAGTTATATTTAAATTTTTTAATTTTATGAAACTAAAAAATATGAATGCATTTTATGCATGAGAATTTTTAATAAGCTAAGAAAAAGCTTATATTGCACACTTTATTGTATATACAGGCCATACCAACCATGTGAGTACATAGTCTCCCTTTGTGACCAAAAGTCCTCTCAGAAATATTTTTTGGCCACAAGTAATATAAAGTTTCAAACCCCACTTTGACCATTGGAAAACAAATACATTTATTTTATGCCTAATCATTGTAACAAGACCCGGTGTCCCCACCATGACATTTTATTCTGGTTTCCTCCACAGCAAATGATGGGATGAAGCACAGTTAATCTAGAAAGAGTTAAAGCTTACAAATGCCTGGTTAATTAGACTTCAAGGAAGTTTTAAGCATATAGTCCAGATATGTCAGGCCAAAATCCTTATTTAAAAACCTAAAGGATAAACCCTGTTGCTTTCACTGCAACATTTCCCATGTTTATAGTTCCTGACTTTATCACATGTTTACATAAATTTGAGAATTACATTCTCCTGAATGAAAAGATTTGAGGTTCTTTAGTATATGCCTTAAAAAAAGAAAAAAAAAATAGATTTGCATTTAAAATATTTTCATATACAAAACTGATGAAGTCCTTTTCAGCCAGGACAAATCTCAAAAGAGTACCAATAAGCTTCAGATATGACAGTAGTCCTTACCCTATGGGTTTCTTGAGCAAAGAGCAAAACACAGTTTCCTTGCCCAAACCATGAAGATGTAGGACATTCAAGAGAGCAAATAAATTGTGGAGGCAGTGGACAATTTCAGTGCCCTTAGGCGGGAAGGGCATAGAAAGCTAGATCTGGAGAATGGGCTTAAAAGCTTCATCAGTGGAAGGGTTGGGCAGGATTTAGAGACAAAAGTGAAACTCCACATCAGAATTCAGATCTCACATATCTGAGTCCTGCCAAAATTTATTTAGTCATCTGAAGCACAGAAGACCCTGAAAAAAAGTGATATGGTTTGATCAACTTCTGTCAAATGGATGGGTGCCAGGAGAACTTCCTAAAGACAACCATGCTGTCAAAATATTGACAAACCTGAACTGGGGTGTTTCTAAAGGCTAGTCAGAAGTGGCTGCTGGAAATAAGTAATTCAGGTTCTTCAGTCCCAGAGATACAACAAGAAGAACAAGACTTGGAAGGATTGAAGTCCTCGGTATTCATCACCAGTGGGCACTCTTTGATCCAGCTGCTTATGTTAGGGACAAACGGTCTCAAATTGGACCTGGAGGGTCAAAAAAACCTCACCAAACCTGAAACCAGTCATGGGCTTTCTCTGTTCAATCAATGGTGATCCTGTGAAACCCGTAATGTAACCTTACAACAGTCAAGGACAACTGATGCTACAGACCTTGGCTGCTGAAATACAGATGCTGATGTTCTTGGTCTCCTTTTAGGCTCCTAATCCAAAACCTTGCTCTACCCCCTAATCCTCTCACAGAACAGCAGTAGGGGTTGCCAGGCCTCAGACATCTGGAAGACCTCAGGACTTGGGGAGGCACAAAACTGTTCTTGCAGGTCTGTCATCTTTCTGTGCAACTGAGGAGCCTGTCCAGAGGTAAAGGCATGGATCATAGCTCTGTGCTCCATACAGGAGGTGGTCAGCCCAGGGGTACCTCAACTGTGCTTGTGAACATAAAACCACACCATTCAACCCGGATTCACCAAACCTTCACCAGATGCATTACCTGTAGATATAGTTTCCATCTGGAATTCAATACACCAACCAAAGCATTGCAAATGAGAAACAGAAAATAATCTGACAAGTGTAATTTCAATAAATGTTATCCTTCAGCATAAATGAACATTATTTTGTTTTCAGTTGTGGGTTGTTTTCAGTATATGGGTCTGTGTTGTTGCTTAAAGAACAGTCAGATTTCTTGTTGCTAAAGAAGGGTAATCACTAAGAGAGGTTCAATTTCCCAACAGATTCTTTCCAAATTCAAACGTCAACACACCCTACTAAATATATTTGCTTAGTGCTCATAATACAGAAACAAAGCAAGCACTGCATTCAGTGAAAATCACTTGGTGTACATCTAATGTGGAGTATCTACTGCTCATGGGTTTGTGCTTTTTTGCCTAGTGTGGTTTAGCTATGTTTGTCAGTAGGTCTTCCAGGATGGAAAACCCCCCTTGCTTTTACAGTGTTATTGCAATGATGATGTTATTCTTTGGTTCAGGGTCTTACAAGACATAGTTTTGTGATCATGGAGGTTGTCATAGTGGAAACCAAGCTGCCACAAGTTTGAGCAGTCTAGATGACTTCCCCAAATGTCACTTCTTTTGTTTTGGTGGCCATGCTATTGCCTTACTAGTCATACGCCATCTACTTTCAGAGTCGGGCACAACAGTGTTGCAGGATGCAAGTGCTTGCAGGTTGCTTTTGGCTGCTGTTCTGGTCCTTTGACTTTGTGTGCATCAAAACTGGTTAGCATTTCTCTTTCTACTAAGCAGACTCACAGATGGCATCATACACTCTCTTTCCTTGTGGTCTTCCAGGTGTATTTCCCTTCTGAGGATCAACTGAACAAATCATCCAGTAAAGTGCTGGCAAAGGTGTGGGCCAGGAGAACCTCAGAACTAAGCCTTTTGGTACAGTGAGAGGGGTCAGCAACATGGGGAACAAAAAGCTCTTTCAAATCATTATCAAAACCAGTTTTGCAGTTGCAATGGGGACTTAGCTACTGCTGCATTCCTCTACTAACTACTAACAACACTTGTAAAAGCTACTACTTGGTGCCTGCCAAACCCTCCATGTGACTGTGTACCTACCCACTGTCTTCTCAGCCTGTCACTGACCATGCAGACATGGTCAGTATCCCATTGCGACCCAGTACTCCACAACCACTCAGTCACCAGCTTATTCACCTGCAGACCCATGTTCTTTGCTTGACCATTCACTCATCCAGACTTCTACTGTAGCACAACGCCAGCTCAGGCAACAGGCAGCATTGAGGACTATCAGTACTAGAGCTTTGTGGAGATAAAGTTTGATTTTCAGCCTTCTTTTCTAGGCATTTCTTTTTTAGCAGTCACTGCCACATCAAGAAACATCTGGTTTCGTCATGTCCTTAAATTCTACCAACCACCCTGATGGATGTGCCAGAAGGACAAATAAATAAGGATTAGGAAATGCATTAGGAAATTCCACTAGCAAGTTCCCAGGCTGTCAAAAAAAGAAAAAAGGCCTTACTTTGGTTGCTACATTCCCCAGGAAAAGTAGTTTTATCACCATCAGTTTCAACAATAAGCAGCTCGAACCAACAGCACTTTATTAAGAACACTCTGTGGACTTAATTTCTTCAGAAAGACTGGTAGCACCAGTCTCTAGTCCTCATCTGTCCCATGGGGCTTCTCTTACAAGCGTAGAGAGGAGATGTCTGCTTCTCTTCTCAGCCCACACATGAGCAAATAAAGCTCTCCTCTTCATTCCCTTCCCTCCACATCTGATATTTATTCACAGTTCAATGGGGTAGTGTGAACTCAGCAGCCCAAGGGCCATTTTCTGGGCCTGGACACTCCTTGCATGCCCTCTGGGGATGATATGCCAGCCTCCACTCTACGTGATGCTGCACTTAATACTGTGATTAGCATGACTGGCAAAAGATGAGGGGCTCTGGCATTTCTTTGGTAACTAATGCATTGATAACAATTTGCTCCTCTGTGATGATAGTCTAACTACCTGCAGTTGGGCTTAACTTTACTTTCCAATGCTTTTTTAGTTTTGCGGTGGGCGTTGAGGCTTGTGTAAGCATAACATAAATGCAGCTGGAAGCGTATCTGCTCTTTGAACTTGCTCTTCCCAGAAGGTCTGTCTTATTTTTTCTGTTCAAGGATACATGAAGTTGGCTGCATGCCTAGATTTGCATCTGGTGTCTAAAAAGAAAAATAACAATTCGGTTCAACACTATATTCGGAGATGAGAGAGGACGAGAAGAAGCTGAGGCTGAGAAACTGAGCCATTTTCATGGAACTGAGCAGCCACACACATCCTACCCATAGCTTGAAGATGTTAGCCCCTGGTCCTAAGAGCGAGGGCCAGAGAATGCAACTTTTTCCTTGTATACACATCATTGTAAAAGCAAACTATGATAGACTAGAATGTGATTTTATTCAAGATCCCACCAGCTTCTAATTATTTTATGATTGCTTTGCTTGTAGAAGTCCTCCAGACAGGTGAAGCACTGTACATCCTCCACAGACTGAGGAAGATCTGTGCCAACTTGCCACTCCTACTCTGAAATCTTGAGAGCATGGAGATAGGCTCTTGGCACCACAGCTCTGCAGGAGCTTCAACAGTGCACGGGAACATTAAGGTTCTTTAAGACTTTAGGCATACCCAGGAGGAAAAAAATCATCTCTCTCTTCAGCAATGTACAAATGCCCTTAATCATGAAAAAATCAAACAGCTACAAGCCCCTCCACTTTCCTTTCTTCTACCTTATAGCAGTACCTTATGGATAGCACACAAACAGATGAAAACCCAAACAAATAATTTCTCCAGAGTGGTCAGCTGAGTGTCTCTACTTTTGATTCATTCACCACTCGCTCACAAGGTTAATTTCCTGCTGATGAGGCTCTAGCACTTTAGAGACTGTATTGATCCTCAACCTGCCATACAGTTTTTGTCAATGGGGTTAGCAATGCTTGCAAAATTCAGTGCAATAGAATCATAGAATCGTTTAGGTTGGAAAAGACCTTTAAGATCATCAAGTCCAACCGTTAACCTAACACTGCCCTCCCACCACTAAACCATGTCCCTGAGCACTTTGTCTGCCCATCTTTTAAATACCTCCAGGGATGGGGACTCGACCACTTCCCTGGGCAGCCCATTCCAGTGCCTGACAAGCCTTTTGGTGAAAAAAGTTTTCCTCATAGCCAATCTAAACCTCCCCTGGCACAACTTGAGTCCATTTCCTCTTGTCCTGTCGCCTGTTATCTGGGAGAAGGGACTGACACCCAACACTTTCTGTTCCAGAAAGAGGTTTACTGCTCCCCCTTAAAGATTACATCTTTAGTTGCAAGCCAGGTGTCTCACACTCCTACTGCCTAAACCATGACTTGGAGCCCTGGTCCTCTGGGGTTTTGTTTTCATCTGCAGCTTGAACCACTACATCTCACTTACATACTTGTAGTATAAGCACTTCTGTCCTGAAAAGCAGCTGATCGGGTATGCCTGATCTCTCAGATAACCAAGTCAGCATGAGGAAAGCATGAACTTAACGGGTCCACACCCAAAGACTCGCTGCAGTGAGAGTGTTTTGCATAGTGTCAGCATCTTGGCTAGCTAATAACTAACCTGTAATAACTATCCTGTTCTTACCACAGGATGTGCAGCCTCCTAATTTTTGTGGGATGGATGATCAGTTTTTTGAAGGATGGGTATTTCCGTGGATTGGATCCTGTTTTGCTGAAGTATGCCTGTGTGAAGAAAAACTCAGTCCTTTCCCAGGCTTGAGATCTGCATTGAACAGGAAGACAATGTTCACTCTTCTGAGACTAATGACCAAGTGATTTTTTCCTTCCTCAGATTATTATTTAGCCAAGACTATCAGTCTGAGTCTTCAGTCATTCTCAGTCCTAGAATTACTTTGGATGCCTCGTTAGGGAAATCAGTCTTCATATTATTTTAAACATAGCTTTATAGTGGAAATGCGTATTTCAAATATTATCTATGTATTGTGGCTGCGATATATTGTGGATGTATTTCTATAAATGCACCCTAAAATAACCCAGAGAAAGAACACATGGAAAAGATTTCTAAAGCCTGCATAACAAATCCCAAGCAATTTCCAGAAACTATGTCAGTTAGCATAACAATAATTGCACCCACAGTTCTGCCTTCTTGAAAGATTTGATATTGTATGTATAGGACTTCATAGTCCTGTATTGCATTTCTACAGCTTTTGAAGTCTCATTTAAAGTTTGGAAAGTGAAGCTATTGGAAACTTGGCTACTCCCTTGTATTTGATGGCCAAGCAAAACAGTGGCTATGTCTTGTCAGATGTAAATGATAGGATAGTATGTTGTGATGTGTGTATTTTAGAGACCAAATCCTTGTTTGTAGAGGTTTTATGTTGACATGGGAATCATGCGCCACTTCATCAGTAATTTCACTCTCAAACCAATGTAATTATAATAAAATACAATAGAGTAGAACCAAGCCACAACTGAAACATCAGCTTTCTATCCCGACCCATCACTTGTGAATGAGATGTGAAAAGTTCAGGCTTACCGTAACTGTGCACTAGTGCCCAATACACGGGATTTTGATCAGTAAAAACAAATATCTTCAAGTCCTTACTGCTTTTTCTTTTAGCTTGCAAGCAGAAGAGTCTATAAAAACATGGCCATAATTCTACCAACGCATGGCTTGCTTAGCTTAGTCTGCTTTGTTAGTAGATACTACTAACACATCAGTAGAACATACTTTTCTGACTTGGCCATCTCTTTAAAGCTTCCTTTCCTGATTGTCTTTTTGTACGGCATCAGTCTGATGAAACATGCTTAGCTGAATTCCTCTTTACTAAAGTACCTGTTAAATAGAAAAGTTTCTTAAACATTTCCATTTACATACTGCCATTTTCCTCCACTGATTAGCTGCTTTGTTATCTGTACTTCTGGCAACCTTGCCATCCCTAAACAGCCCTTATTTGTTAATCTTGTGAATTTAGAGCACAGGTAACAAGTCTGCTGCAATGCTTTCATTTTTATTATCAGAATTATCCCGACAATAATCTCTGGGAGATCTGCATACAGGTCAAAAGTCAGTAAATCAGTTATAAACTGATTTTGAGGCATTGGTTTAGTATCTTGCTCTTGCAGTAGCAGCAGTCCTTGGAGACTCATCTTGTTTTCTGTACTTTGTACCTCACCTGCACTTTTGTAGTTGCCATTCTCCTCTTCCAAGTGTGTTGCCACACACCTGATGCAGTCTGATCCCCCTTCAAAAAGTGACAGCGTTACTGTGTTCATGCCATGAGCTGCTCTTACTGACTTTCAGAATTAACTAATATAATTCAAAATGCAAAGGAACTAGTTCACACTTCACCACCATTTCAAGATATTAAAAAGTTTCTCTAATTAGCCCTAAATGTATGATAAGTTACATCTACAAAAATTAGGAAGAGGAAAGGTTCTGGTTACATTTATGGCTTTGGACACAGGAACATTAAGCAAGCTTACTTTGGCGCTGATACATCCTCCCGTTTTAGTGTTTGTTACTGTTTGCTTCATTTGAAATCTCCTTCTAAAGGCAAACACTAGCTTTAACCAGAGCAGAACTGCTCCCATTCCCTGTACCATGCTAAAAAAAGGCTTAGATCCCAAAGGCTGGGAGGAAAACAAACAAAGCGACCCTAGTTCTTCTTCATAGAGGCTCAGGCAGATAATACTTTCACAATAAACATTTGTCTGAGAAGAAAGACTTTCTTCTTTGGAAGTCGAGATCTTCCCTTTGAAGGCTGTAATCTGGTGCTTGGGACATGGCCTGCAGCTTCTGGCTGCAGCCTTGAGCTCTTTGCCACCTTCTGAATGGAAGCATGTCTATGGATATTTACGAAAGCATTTACTGGTAGAGGCATATGTACGTCTCTGCACCTCCCCACTAACAGATCCTTATGTATCCTCACTATAAAAATCTGTAAGATATTTAAAGTTGCAGTACCATTTATTTGAAATAAATTAAAGCTGAATGCAACTTCAGCATAAAAAAGAAAAAAATTTGGTCTCTATAAATTACATATTTACTATTTGTATATGGACCTGTTGTCTATTAATTCGCCTAACACCCTTTTTGCATCGGTTTCCTTGACCTGCCCTTCTGCCCTTGCCTCTGTCTCTGTCCCAGAAGTGCGCAAAGCATGGCCTATTAACTATGCAGTCTTCATATGTAGCCTTCAGGTAGAATATTTTATTTGGTACCAGAGTAAGTTAATTATTCTGCTCTTCATCTGATGCCTCACTTGCTAAATTGTCCTTCCAGGAAAAATCCAGCTTTGGGAGTTTCTATTCCAGCCTCCCTGAAATCTAGCTACCATCCTCAAACACGGTAACTTTGTCTGGACCTCTAACAGCTCAACAGAGCGGCTTTTAAATCCTGTATCCCTGAAGAAGGTCCTAGGAGTGTTCCCTGCCAACACAGTGATTAACAAAACAGAGGTGCGGATGGTTTCCAAAGCTTCCCGAGGTCTGAAATGAGGCTGGGATTAATGAGCCTCCGCATCCCTTTGCTGGCCAGTGCATCCGCAGAGCCCTGAAGGCTTGGGGGTAACGTGCCCGGGTGCCCACCATGCTTACAGACAGCATCTGCTGCCACATGTGGCCAGGCACCAGCTTTTGGCAGAGCTGCTGCCCAGTGTGGGAAAAGCTTAAGGTGTCAACGCCATTATGAAGCAACAGGTGCCAGCCTGGAGCCGAAAACCCACCCCATTAATTGCGTGCATGTTTCTCTCCCTTGAGGGTAATCACAGAAAGAGAACAAGACAATATTTCCCAGCAAGGAAGCAACAACGTGTAACTGCGAACGCACTTGGGAAATGTATGATAATTGCAGCATGGTCCTACCGTAAACAAGAGAAAAGAAGTCAGTGGAGCCAGGAAGAAGGGATCTTTTCCATCAGCCCTCACTCTGGGAGCGACGCACCCACCACATCTCCCCTGGCTGCCTGGCGTGCGGCAAGACGTAACACTGCCCAGGGCAGGAGGGTTTCAAGAGAAGTTCGATGAGGTATTCCTGAGCAAAGGAGGCTTGTGTGAATGAAGTCACAACTCTGGCAACAACGCCAATCATTAATAAGGTGCAAGTTCAAAATCAAAGGCTGGCCCCACAGGGGACGCAGTTTTGTGGGCCCAGTGCCACCAGATGACGATTCAAGAGTTTCTCCTGTGTGCTGGAAAGGGAATTGGCTGTGTTACCTAAATGAACTACCAGTCAAAACATATCTCAAAAAATCAAATTCAGCTCCCGCAGAGTCAGTGACAGAGGTTGCAGCCCTCAGCTGCTTGCACTGCTCTGTGCTCTCTACCTAACCGATGGGATTTCCCACCACAACGAGGCATGGGCTTAGGCTTCCATATCAAAGACTGAAAAACATGAGCGTTTCCTTCCCCAACTCTGTAGTGCAGGGCAGGGTTCAATATAGCATTAGAACAGCAGCCTCTCTCCCTTTTTAAGCAGCTATACCCAGCACATCATTTTGCAACTGAAATAATTAGCTTTAACATAAAGTTTCTGAAACTATCAACACTCTATGTTTGCCATCTCTTTGAACTCAAAGTAGTTTCTTTTAGGAATTTTATTCACCGGGTTTAAGAAGTCTTAATTAAAACCACAAATTATTACCAACACTTTCTTAATGTCTAGAAAAGCTTCATTTTCTAAAGCTAAGTTTAAATTTTTGAAGCTGTTGATTTGGCCAGCTCTTCTTTAACTGGTATTCTCTTATGTATGTACTGTCTATATAAATGGTATACTCTCACTTGTAGAATTATCATCATGTACCAGCATAAGATTATACAAAATACATCACTATAAAAATCTGCATGATTTTAAAGTTGCAGAACCATTTATTGCAAATGCAATAAATAATAAAATATATATATACATATAACAAAAAAATAAATGAATGCAACCTCAGCATAAAAGGGAATAAAATGTGGTCTCTACTCTTACACATGAAGTATCTTTCTCTCATATACATGTGAAGAAAGATAATGCTCTCGATGCCTGCTGAATTAATTTCTTTACCCAAATTAATCTACGTGGGTACAAATTACTATGAAATGCAATGTTTCTTATCTTCATTTCACTAACTCAAGAATCCCTTCATGTCTGTAATGCACATGAACTTGCCCTATTGCGCCCAGCCCCGTTTTCTGAAAGTTGCAGTCCGCTGCGACACAGATGACGAAAATGTCTTCTCTGATAAAAAGATGGCTGCACAAAACAAGGCATTTCCCCTGCGGCGCGTTAGTTCCTGGGAAGAAGGAAACACTCCCGGACAAAAAGCTGGAAATAATGTTTCTTATTCTTTTTTAAAGCCTCTACAAGAGGTAGCTCAAATGTAGCTGTAGTGGGTCAGATGCTATTTTTTTAAACTTTCACAGATTTCTTTTTCCTTCTCTCTATAGTGCAATGGTTCAGGATTGACAGATTGAACTCTAAGAACAAGAATAGCGCAGTGTTTCAGCTTGGCTGACAACCAAACGAACGCCAACAGGATATTTCACACATCTGAAGGCCTTTTCTCAGCATACGCTGTTCTTGTGCACCTCTGTCTCACCTACATTTCCAGGGCCAAATGAATGTCTGACTTTCATCCTTTCCAGGGCATCTTTTGCTTGATGAGAGAGGGGTGTTTTTCTTGCAAGTTCAGCTGAAGCACCGCCAGACATTTCTCGGCTTTGCTCGCAGGAGCGGAAAGTGCAGCATGCCAGGCTGCCCAGAAGAGGGGGCTGGCTCCCCGACCCCAAAAAAGCGCGCCGGGCGCCTTTCCCCGGGCGAGGCGGAGCGCCGCCCCGGGGTGCGCGCAGGGCGGGAGGGGGGAGGGGGGGGGGGGGGGCGGGGCCGGCAGCCGCCACCGCCGCCTCCCGGGCACCCACCCGAGCCTGAGCTGCGGCCCACGGACACCAGCTCTCAGGAGCCCGCGTCTGCCACCCAGAAAACTGGGAGAATTCTGCACTCGCCAGAAATCGGCTGACGACACAACCCCCCCCTCAAAATAAAACCCCAACCTCCCCAAAAAATCTCCCCTGAGTTTGTTGGTAGGACAATTGCAAAGGACCAGGGTCATAGAATCACAGAATCATGTAGCTTGGAAAAGACCTTTAAGATCATCAAGTCCAACCATTAACCTGACCCTGCCATCCCACCACTAAACCATGCCCCTAAGCTGGGTCCAGGTTGTTCTCATCCGGAGTCAGAGACCATTACATTTCTGAGCAGCTTGAAAGATCCTTACTGCGTACCTTGAGCTCTGAAATGCTTTATAGCCCCCCTCAAGCCCAAAGGGACTTTGCAAGGGACTGAGCTCAAGAAGTAGGTGCCTTCCCAGTGTGTCCTGAACAGTAGCTTCAAAAAGAGCCTCTCAGGTTACTCACCCAACCAGATTCAACTGAAAATGCATCCAATATGTTGCATGAGGTCCATGTGTATTATTTTATACCAAACTGCAGGAGAATTTCACAAGAAACTGCAGTCGTGGGAATAATAACAGAGATGGAAAGAGGTACATGACATCTTTCAGATAGGAGTGAGTAAAAAGAATAGAATACACAAACTTCATTAAATTTGATTACAGAAAATTAACGGGTGGATTCTACAGTTTATTCTGCTGGTTTTGTGTATATTGTTTTGGGAGAAAGGACTGTGGATATTTTAAAATCTGATACCCGCTTATGTGGTCATGTGCTAAAGCATAGAGAAAAAAACATAAAGTACAGGGTTCAGTCATTTGACTTTTTCAGTTTCCTTACCACTTGCATAATTTTGCTTGTCTCATTTTTTTATTTGCATGATTTAGTACTTTTTCATCCACTCAGAATTCCCCACAACTATTTTGTTCAGAAAAATATTTGTCCCAGACAGGAACAACTTATTTGACATCAGTGGTGTTCCCATTGGAACATCCTTAAAGCAAAACAGTGAGGAGGAAGAAAGGGGAGGAAACAAGGGCTGGAGGTACCTACTCACTCCGTGTCCATTTAAGAAAAAAAAAAAAAAAAATGGACAGCAGCTATTTCAGCACCCCTTTCAAATGGTTTTGAACAGCTTTTGTCAAAACACCCTTTTAAGTAACCCTTTTGCTGAAGCAGCGTGTCAACATTTTCAACCTTTTCAGAATTGATGGTGCTTTAAATATACATTATTTCCTTAGAGTTTAGTGCATTTATGTTCAGAAAATGTTACTGAACATAACTGGTGGCAAACGACTTTGCACATACACAAATTATCCAGGGAACAGTTACTCTTTCATCAGTAATACATTGTTAACCATGTAAATCTAAAACCTGAGAGGTAATGACTGTCTACTGAGATGATGACAGTCATACTGATAATGCTATAGTTGTAAATTTGATTACTGAAGGCTGCAACTGTACTTCACTCTGTCAGTGTGCTGCCTCAGGCATTACAGAATAAGCATTATAAATACTTCTTGGGTAAAGTCCAGTTTGGTGAAAACCCCTGTCTTGCTTACAGGGCAGTTTCTGTACAGTAATGTAGACGTATTTCCTCTTTTAGCAGAACAAAATACATCGAAGGCTCACACTTAAATTTTTTGGTGTTGCGTTGTTTTGTGGTCTTCTAATTTTTGCTTCTCATTTTTCACCTAAACGTTTCAGTTTCAGTAAGTCTGGTCACAAGAATGACAAAACTAATGCCTCCTTTTTAAAGCTTCATGAAACTATCAGGTGTTTATTTGGTCCTACAACCATATACACGTTCCTATGGTTAACATTACTAGATATACTTCTATGCATAAAGAACCTTGTTTAGGTGGAAACCATGGAAAGTTAAACCCAGAAATACATAAAAACACATAAAAGAGAATAAAGCAGATGGAGAGTCGAGTGTGCATATGTAGTAGATTATGCACAAAAACATAGCTAAAATTGGGGTAACTATTGATCTATATAAGGATTGCATACAGAAAGTTTTTGATAAAGATAGCAAGATAGTTTTAGGTACAGGTAGAGGGTTTATCATGAGTTTCTAGGGAAAAGAAACTGTAAAAAACTCCATTAAATGTGTGAAACTGCTCATTTTTCTCTCATTAAACTTGTAAACTCTAACTGTGGGTGTCAGCACTTTTTCTGGGGCAGAGGAACTCAATATGAAAGAAAAAGGAAGCACAATCTGAAGAAGTCATGTATAGAAAACAGGGTGTCTATAGATGGAACAGTGAGGAATTGATGAGGGGAAAATTAATAGGAATTAATAATACACATTAGAAAGATAAGGCACTAGAAATGGAAAAGGGAAAGAGTTTGCAGAGAGATAGAACATGAGTGTGCATGGATGAAAAATGAGAAATGGGCTGTGAAATGGCCTGGCAGCATTCTGTGTGCTCAAAGCACTTTTCAAAAGCTATCAGAAATTCAAAGCGGTCTTTTGTTTAAACCTAAAGTAACAAGCATTTCTTTCTTCCTCCCAAGTGAATAAGCTCTTATCTTTAAGATAGGTTTTGTCTTGCTTTGATGATGGGCAAGAGCTCAGTGAAGAACATTCCTGTCACTGCAAACTGCAGTGGGTTTCAGCCAAATAAAACTCCTATTAACATCAGAGAGTGGGATTTGGGAGTTGTTTCTTTCCCAGGGAAGGAGAGGTTCTCTTCAGAGCACAGGGTTATAAAGTTTGATTCATGCACATGTTAGAAATTCAGGTGCTTTTAGCATTTGAGAAAACAAGTGTAGGTGGGAGGTATCTAATTTCATAACGTGTAAAAGGTGCCAGCGAAAGTGGCACGTCAGCCTTTTAATACGCTGGTGTTATGAAATACGCTGAACAGTGCTGCTCAGCTACAGTGGTGGGTATTAAGCAGCAATTACTGCTCACACTAATAACATCACGTCATCCTGAAAAAAGATCTAAAAAAGAATGTGCTTTATTTCAATGCCCGATTTGAGGAGTTGCCTGATGGTTGGAGTTTGGCGCTCGGTTTCGCTTAGTCATTTTCTTGCCACAGGGTGAGCTTACAGTTCCTACACTGGGTGGTTTGTTCACTTAAATCGAACCACATCATGGAAGAAAGCATTAACATCAGCTTTACACTGAAGTGTAATAGGTATGCAATGTGAGAATCCTAACTCTGTACTCACTTCATACTTTCTTAGTCAAAAGATCTTTTTTTCTTCCTGCTCTACTGTAGAAATACTTAATCACATCCTATCCATGTTATCTATTTGGGAGGCAATCTGGTCACCCCCAGTGTAACCTACTTCCCTTTTCCTGAAGGAGAGATAGACATCAAGATCTTACCAGCTAGAGAAGCAGAGGCATTAACTCCCTGCTAGCCAGGGCTGTCTTTGGTTGTGGGTTTGCAGCTCAAGGTTTGAGAACCAGTCATGCACAGGAATATGAACCTCCCATCACATTGTTAAATGTATTTAAGCAGATTGGTTCCTTTGATTTCAAAGGAGATTTGCGTCCGTAATGACTTCATACATCTTAGTGTCTGTCTTTAGACACCATGTTTAACGACAGGATTATTTGTCTATGTTCTGTTGCAGGAACCAACCAACTCATTTCGCCTGTTTACCACAGCATGAAAGAGCAGGAGTAAATACTTGAGACACTTACATCAGAAAGTGGCTCATCTTACATCCATATACTTGATGTAATGAGGCATATTAAGAGATAACTGTTGCCATGCCCAAGCTTCACCTTAGAGCATTATCTGCTATGAGAAGAATTAGCTCACGTCCCAAAGCCACAGCAAAGAACAGTGCCCTGCCTTAACTGAGACACCCTGCCTTAAGACCTGCTAATTGCCCTGGGGGAGGGATCACATGGGAAAGACGAGCTGTTTTCCAGGTCCAGCACAGGCTAGGAAGCTCTATACCACAGCCCATCCCTCGGTAAAGCCAAGGGACAAGAAGACCGCCTTGCTCCTTCCCAGACTCGCTCCACCATTGCTGAAGACTGAGACATCCTCTTTCTAAAGAGCAGCATTAGGAAGAGGTCAGGTATATTTGCCTCCATTTGGTATCCATCTTGCCCTGCCCTTGCCACAGCTTAAGGCTGAGGAATCTTTAGACAGCAATTTACATTCAGTGGCTTCAATTAGATTTCATCTATTATCTATGAAGAAGCAACAGCACTTTTGAATATGAATTAGGATTCCTTCAGCCTTCAGAGAAGTACTGAACCCTAATGGTCTTTCCCCAGAAAGAAATAAAGAATATAAAGCTGAGAATAAGCATGCTAAGAACAACACACACATAAGAATCTGTCCTGGTTGCTGGCTACTTATTCCACCAAGGAAGCTATTACTGCTACCCTCGTTTTACAGAGGGAGGAGACCTAAAGACTGAAAGTAGGAACTTAACATAGAAGCAGAGGAAAACTAAACGAGGAAGGCTTTAGGATGTAAATTATGAGTCCTGACCCTGTGTTTCTCTTTCCATTTCTCTTGCTCTAGAAGATTACAGACACTCTTTCCTTAATGCCCTGTAATAGGCACACGTGAACGCAGTCCAGGGTGACAATTTAAGCGGAATGTTGTCCAAGACCTGTGTGCAACCTGCTCTGCTCCTTTGGAAGGTGGAGCAGGCACTCCATTACCTGCACACAAAACTCAGTTGCTCACATTAAACTTCAGCATCAGGACAGAGAGACATGCCTCTGTTCTTAAAGCACTACTGAAGAAACTGCAGACTCCTTCCTTACATGATCTAACCCTTCTGTCCTTCCCTATACTTGGATCCACTGAAGGTTAGGAAAATATCTCTGCACAGCCTGGAAAAACTAGCCCATTAGCCCATGCTCAGTTCATTTTTTCCAAGTCTGCACTGCTAAATATCCTCTCTTTGGACAGCATTGCTTGGTTAAATGTGTTCATAAATAAGGACTTTCAAAGCCAGTTTCTATATAATTTAATCTGTCTGAAGTTACCTGACTGGTTACTGAATGGGAATCCATAAATCTCTCAATTTCTTATCCAAAAGCGGAAGTTGATTATCAGCTCCCAAAATTCATTAATTTAGCTCACTAAGACATCTGAAATTAAGGCATCCAGTAATAATACCATGTGTGATACACAAGAAGATGTTTTGGTTCTCAGAATTTCTGTAGATTTGAAAACATAGCTTTAGAATATTGTGCGCAGCACTTTAATTACTAACTATTTTTAGTAAAGCTTAGTAACATCTTCTCAGCAAACTTTACTTGAATTTTCTTGAATAATGCAAGACGGTATGTCATTGACTCCTTACAGTAGGAACTGAAACAGTTCTTCACCCATCAGGATCACCTCCACGCACCCTGAAGAACAGGAAAAAGCAGAACACTGTTTTCTCCCCAGTGAGATTCTCTAAGTGAGTATTTTGACAAAGCTAGCAGAAGAGAGGAGATAGCCTACCCAGAAGGAAGAAGAGATTCAAACATTAATCCATCAGGTCTTCAGACATCAATTTGTTATCTTAAGACGGAAATTTCTCTTCTCTCCTAGATCTGACCCAGGATCTCATTTTCCCCTCCCTTCCATAGTCACCTAATGACTTTCCCTTAAAGCCAAGAACCCCTTTCTCTAGCTCTCCACCTATCTATAGCTTAACCTCTCCCAGTTCCCTCCAGTGCTCTAGGAGAGCTGTCAACAGGACAAGAAGCTTGAGGAAAGAGACAAACTGCACTAGCTCATATGAATAGTTTAAAGAAGATGCTTTCTCCATTGATCTCAGTGCTCCTTTACATTACTTCTACATTTTCAGGAATTTAGGTTTGGGTTTTTTTGTTATTTTTCTGATACTATATCTAGCATAACTACAAAATAGAATAGCCATTCTGGAGCTACAATCTAATCACCTTCTACTTAGTCCTTCCCTTACAGCCAGGTCTCCTTTTTACCATTAACCAGCCAGCTGCCTGGTTCTGTGAGTATGTATGGCTATCAGGCCTGAGCCTCAGCTGGTTATAACTATCATGTTTGTTTATTGGCTTATGCCAATTTATTCCACCAGGAATATGCATGACTATTGAGAGTTCTGCTTTACTTGTGATGTTAATCATTACACACAGCCTGCATAGGCTTTAGCTAGCTGAAAGCTAGCCTCTTACTTTTTGAGCTTGGCTGTATTTTCAAGATGTAACACTGGGCTTCTTTATAGTTTGATAACCACTCATAAGGCCTGAATAACAGTGGCTTTTCATATGTTTTCACAAATCACGCTCCTAACCTGTTCAGCTAAATGTCAACCACACTTTATTTCAACATAAATTTATTTCAACGCATGCAGTGACAGAGGGCTGCTGCTTTTGTTCTGCAATGCATTAAACAACCTGTATCAGAACTATTCGGGGACAGGTATTCAAATACAGGCTGCCACTGAGATCCAAAAATCTTTCTGTTTGCATTTGTATGAAAAATAACAAAAAATCCAAAATATAGCGACCTGCCTGAAAGATTGAGGTGATCTTTAGTACAACAATTCTGAAAAAAAACCCACAGAAAGGTAATCAAACTAACATGGGTAAAAAGCATAAACGTGCATAAAGTGATTTCATGTTCGCAGAGTTTAATAAATTAAAAATGATTAGCAAAAAAAGAGATCTTGCAAGATTTTCATCACAGCTAAAGGAATTCCTCTCCCTCCCCATTAATGAGAGGCTGTAGTGGACAGGGCATTTTATTGCAAGTTCTGGGTTTGTGGCACAAGGGTGAAGAGATTCACCTCAGCTATCGTTCACCGTCATATTTTTTTTATTATATTAAAAGCTTAGAGTACTTGTTTTCAGCTGTGTTCTAACTCCAGGTTGAACACCCCAGCAGTCAGCATCACCTCGCTGCAGCTGCTGTGCACTGATCTCCCTGGAGGTGCCTGGGGTCTTGTGGCGCCGGGCAGGGTGGGGTGTGCGACCACCAGCGGGATAGTTGCAGCCTTTTTTCCTAGACCTCACCTTTAATCCTTCTTCCTTCGTTGCCCTGCTCTAATGTGTCCTGGTTTTTGCCGGGACAGAGTTATTTTTCTTCCTAGCAGCTGGCATAGTGCTGTGTTTTGGATTTAGGATGAGAATAATATTGATAACACACTGATGTTTTAGTTGTTGCCAAGCAGTGCTTACACTGGTCAAGGACTTTTCAGCTTCCCATGCTCTGCCAGGTACACAAGAAGCTGGGAGGGGGCACAGCCAGGACAGCTGACCCCAACTGGCCAAAGGGCTATTCCAGACCATATGACATCATGACGTCAATATGACAGCATACGCCAATAGCCGTGATGAATTTTATTTCGCTCTTCTTTTCTCTGTCTGACTTGGTGTGTACAGCAGAGCTTATTGTCTCTGTATGCCTCTCTTGACAATAGGACAAGAGGAAATGGCCTCAAGTTGTGCCAGATTGGCTATGAGGAAAAATTTTTTCACC